>LPNX010281745.1:0-20254 GCA_001517045.1 Pseudotsuga menziesii
GACAAATTATTAAATGATTGATAAGACATTATTAAATGAATGAGTAATTTAAGCGCCGTCGCTTAAGCGACGCTTAGGAGGATATCCGTCGCTTAAGCAACGCTTGCAAGCCTAGCCGTCACTTAAGCGACGCTGATCACCACCATTTCAAAAAAAAAATTATCTTCCTGATTTTTGGCACAGTTAAAATAAAAAATCCACGCGCCATCGGAAAAAACCGTCGGATTTTGAATCGAAATATAGTAGTGTTTGTCACTGTATCTATTGTGTTCATCATTATTGTGTATTCCAGTATAAGTACGAAGGATATTGCAGATTCATCCATACAATTGGGGGCATTTAGATGGGAAACCCTAGTCATTCACCATGACTCTAGATCACCATATTTCTTCCACATGCATCCTGCATCCTCATTGATAGGATCACTCTACTACATTGAGTGATTATCAGCTATCAGATTGTCCATCCGGGATAGCTAGCATCATTTTTGAGGGTTGTGGGGGCGTAAGTAGCAGACTGGGAGATCAATTTTCTAGGGCTTCTGGAGAGGTAAAAACTCTTGCATGCTCTAGCCATCCTCTTTGGTACAGGCACACCTTCCTTTCGACTTATTTCCAGCTGAAACTGACCATCCCTTCAGCAAAAATGTCACACTTGTTTAATTTAGCCATCTGGTATTGCAGCAGAAAACAAGGTCATTTCTTCATCAGCTCAGCTCATCTTCCATGCCATATCCTCTCTGGAGCATATTCAGTTGGATTATCAGTGGCAAGTGTTTGTTCTATCCTGCAAACCCTAACCCTAATTTCAGCTATAAAATAGGAAAATTTTGCATGGCAGTTTTCATGCCCGATTGTTTCAGTAAATTTGCATAGAAATAGAAAATATCAAGATTTGGGATATTACAGTGGTACCAAAGCTATTTTCCTTTCCAGCTGTGGGCATGCAAAAATATAAATGAATTCAGAAGGCCCATACAACATTACTCACAGGAGACAGAGGTATAAAGACAGAGAAGAGGAGTTAGAGGACGTAGATTTGGGGAGCAAATAATATCAGTTTGTAAAAGGCAAAGAAACAATGGCCAATGATGATAAAATAGCTTTCGATAGTATCATATCAGCCATAAAAGAACTCACTAATGGGAAAAAATAAATGATAAGCACCTTTAGGAAAATGATTGAGAAGAATGGGCCCACCCCACATAGTCCCTTATTTCCCAATAGTGCTAGGGTATCCACCAACAGTAGTAGGGAGCACTTACATACCAACATGCAGATCCATCCCCATATATACAAGCCTTTCTGACCTACCATGCCTCAATTCTTAGATAGTCTAGCTACAATGCCTCTAGCACAAGCACAACAAGAAGAATCCATGAGTGCCTATCTGAGAGAATATAGAGCTTTAGGAGAGGACTTCCATTCAGCTATGACCTTCACCAACTTCTACCACTTTAAAAGTAAGAACCAACCCAAAGCTTACAATAGGCCATCCCCCTAGAACTATGGGTTACAATGCACCATAGGGAAACTGACTATCCCTACCTTTGAGGGAACCCGGGGTGGCCCAACCAAGAATTGGATGCAGAAGTTGGATACATACTTCCAGCTCAACCCCATGATTGAGACAGATGCCATTAAATTGGCTACTTTTCATTTGGATGAGGATATCCTTAAAGGAATAGTTGGGGAAGTGAAGAACGATGAGCATGAAGTACAAGTAGTTGGTGAGCTTCATTTGGAGTTAACAGTACATGATGAGCCATCTTGTGAGTCTAATGACACAAGCACATTCGCTAGTCAGATTGTGGACAAACTATGTGATGAGTTGGAGTTGGTACACTCTTCATCACCTACAGTAGGAATCCAGACAGTTATGACAAGCGAAATACATGAGGTGCAAGGAAATGAGCACAGTAGTCAAGACAGTGAGCAGTCACACATGGAGGTTAGGGAGAGTTTATACATACATGAGATAGAGCTTCTAGATGATAGTCACCGAAAGAAGATTGAACGTGTTAAAGAAAGCATTCTATCGATGAAAGAGAAGACCGAGATACTCCCAGACACCATAGTACAATGAGATGTTGAGCTTACAGTTCTTCGATTTGTATGTACCGAGTTAGTGGTTAGGATTTCTAATATTCAACAATAGTTAGATTCCTTGATGGGCCAGCAACAATTGCATTTCAAAGAAGTCCTCTTAAGGAGTACATAGACAGGGCTTGCAGTAGCTTGAGTCCAAATTTACATAATGGTGGATGGTTTTTATAGGTTGGCTAGGATATAGAAATTAACCAGCAATATATGAGCATTCCAGTTGAAATCAGAAGGATAGAATGTCAGCTTGGTAGGATTATTCCTTCTGATGGCGCTTATGGACAAGGTAATTTTCGGGGGTTGGATTGGAGAGGCATTAAGAGTTGGTGTCCTATTGAGTGGGTGATTCTTGGGAAGACATTCCTAGCCAAGGGTATAGTCCCACAAGAGCCTTTAGATATTTGGGATGAAATATGCACAAGTTTTCATTGGGATCCAGGTGGAAGATCTTATGAGGGATGGATACAATGTTTACTAATGGTGTTATTTGGGAGTCTACATCATGCTCCTTGTGTAGATACTACATAGGGTAGCGGTGGATACATTTTGACCTCTGCAATTCTCAGATTGATTTGGGACCCTGGGATTACAGTGACTAATAGTTTAGTGATTGCTAGAGGGTGCTTTCAGGAGGTCTCTAGTGATGGTACTGTATAGTGTAGTGTTTTAAGTAGAGGGTGCTACAGATCTCCTAGGATAATTTGAGACACTGGGATCATCCCCAGATTCAGTTGGTTCAGTTGATTGATTGTGGATTTGCGTTGACATTGCTTGAGGACAAGCAATATTTGGCAAGGGAGGACTGTAATGTTCCCAAAAGTGACATGCATGCAAACCCTAAAAGTGACATGCATGCAAACCCTAAAAGTGACACACATGCAAACCCTTAAAATGGCATGCATGCAAACCCTAAAAGTGACATGCATGCAAACCCTAAAAGTGACATGCATGCAAACCCTAAAAATGACATGCATGCAAACCCTAAAAGTGACATGCATTCAAACCCTAAAAATGAGATGCATGCAAACCCTAAAAATGAGATGCATGAAAACCCTAAAAGTGATATGCATGAAAAACCTAAAAGTGACATGCCAACCCTAAAAGTGACATGCATGACATCTAAGCATTATTTAATGATGCATACACCCAATTAAGTCTCCATGCGCATCCATGCAAGTCAATTGCAAATTAGAACTTAAAGTGACCTAATTGGGTCAAAAGTTAGGGTTTTCGCAGTTGAAAGTTATAAAATAAAGATAAAGTGAATGGAGACTTTACTTTTGGATTATTATTATTTTGGAGCTCTTGAGAAGCAGCACAATGTGTAGCCATAGAAGTTGGGGTTGGAGATGACGTCTTCAGCTAATAGGATTTCAGTAGTGAGACATCTGCCCTAGTCTCCTTCAAGATAAACCATCCAGGTTTGTCACCGTATCTATTGCATTCATCATTATCCGGTATTCCAATATAAGTCTGAAGGTTATTGCAGATTCATCCGTACAGCTGGGGGAATTTAGCTAGGAAACCCTAGTCATTCACCACGACTCTAGATCACCATATTTCTTCTGCAAGCAGCCTGTATCCTCACTGATAGGATCACTCTACTGCATTGGGTGATTATCATCTATCAGATTTTCCATCCTGGGCAGCTAGGAGCAGTTTACAGGTTTGTGGGGGCATAAGCAGTAGACTGGGAGATCAATTCGCTAGGGCTTCTTGAGAGGTCAAAACTATTGCATGCTCCTCTCCGGCACATGCACACCTTCCTTCTGACTTATTGCTAGCTGAAACTAGCCACCCCTTCAGCAAAAAACGTCACACTTGTTTGATTCAGCCATCTAGGGTATTGCAGCAGAAAACAAGGTCATTTCTTCATCAGCTCAGCTCATCTTGCATGCATATCGTCTCTGGAGCATATTCAGCTGGCTTATCAGTGGTAAGTTTTCATTCTATCCTACAAACCCTAACCCTAATTTCAGCTATAAAATAGGGAAATTTTGCATTACAATTTGCATGCCTGGCTATTTTAGTTATTTTGCATAGAAATAGAAAATATCAGGATCTGGGATATTACATGCCATCCATAGACCCCTTAAAACAATCCATTTGCAAATTTTAATGTTGTATCATCCTATTTATCTCCCTGATATCATTCATATCATCCCCCCTAGTTCCACCCTAGTTTGAAGGGATGGCCATACCAAAAGATATAAAATATTGAGACAAGAATTTCTTCCTTTCCCATGGAATAATTTGCTAACCACACTCTAAAAATGAGCCATGGAAGTCGAGACCCAATAAAAAAACATAGATACCACCCCATAGTAGACACAAAGTGAAATTTTCTTACTCTTATATTATTAAGAAAAACATACATGAGGTAGGTTCCCTAACCTTTTTCTCCATTGAGGAAGGAAAGGTTAAGCTTTTTCTCCATTGAGGAAGGAAAGGTTAAGCCTATGCAGTTTGAACCTGATTTGTCACACTAGCTCTACATCCCAAGCCTAATTATGCCAACAATATCTCCCACTAGAGTTATTCAACTAGAACATGAGAAACACCATGAAAGGGTCGGATAGGAAAGAATAGACAAGAATGGATACATCCAAAGGCGCGAGATAACAACACAATTTGAGTGATATGGCTCACTTACTTTCCATTAAAACTGAGTAATATATCACATTCAGAAGGAAATGGTAGGTGTAGTTCATGCAAGCCACTCCCTTATTCATTAAATTGTTATGTGAAATGTGAAATCTACCACCCTTCATAAAATAATATTAGAGACCACCTTATCCATCTTTTTTTCTTCGTTGGCTAGCTGATGAGAAAGAGTATTATTATACCTTTGGATCTGGAGGAGATTTTATTCTTGAACCTAGTCAATACACCAATTTATAATCTTGAAGGTTCTTGTTATAAGTGTTCCCTTATTGACAATTTTCTTCCTTACCTACTTGAATACCAAGAGAGAATCACCCAAGATGACGATTTTTTAATGTGAAGACTATGTATGATATCTAACCCCATGCACAATGCATAAAGTTAAGCATAATTATTCGTCAACTTGTTGATGTCCCAATAGAATGTCAACATTGGTTTTCCATTGAAGTCTACGAGGACCCCCCCCCTCCCCACCTTCGGCCCCCGACCGCACTTGTCACTCCAACATTCCCTTTTGAGGTTCCATCAAGGAATAATTTTTGGCACCTTTGCAAATTCATATAGCCACGGAATTTCCAAGTTCTAAATTACAAATTCTAGCTACGAAGGATGGTCAAATTGAACTTAAAGACTTTGGATGTCTAAGTAGCGCATCGAATAAAAATTTCACTAGCACACTATCTCTCTCAAGGATTATCAAAGGTTCTATGTGCAACCCAAAGACACCATGGGATACCATGGCTTCTAGCATAAGTGATCTAGCTTTGATGTCAGTTCTAGCTAGAGGACTAAATTATGTTTCAAAAATCACTTTATTCCTTGTTGTAGATATCTTCTAGCAAAAAAATTTAGGGAAATCATTAATCACTTTATTTCTTGCACAATGAAAGCATTTAATGATTTAATCACTTTGTTTCTATCTTTTTTTCTACGTTCAACTATGAATCCTTTACTCTACACTTTCCCTAACCTCATTCTTTTTAAACTCATAAATCTTGAACTTGTCCACTACTCATAATATAAAGTCTTAAAATCTTCTCTATTGATAACTCCCCAATGGAGGTAACTTATGAAGTTCTACAAATATGCGTGACTACAAATACTTAGTAAGTATATATAAGGTGCATTTAATTATTTTAATATCTAATTTCAAGTACTATTAAAAAAAAATTGTAATAAAATTATAATTTTTTTTAAGTAATTAATAAAATTGTTTATAACAAATGATAAAATTTCCATTACTTTGTATCAAAAATTGTAAATGATTTTACATATACCCTATGCTATGTCAAAAAGCATGTCAAGCTCCTTTACATTAAATTCATAAATTCCAAAGAATTATAGGAGAAATTGTAAAAACTAATCGTAATCATATCTTTCTTTTTTATATCATATAACACATTTATTTAGGATAAAGTTAAATTTAAACCCAAACTTAACGCTTAAGCTGATTGAGTTTGTAGAAAGAAAAAATAATCCAAAGAAAACGAATGCATGAACTTAAAATTTAAATATAAAACTAACATATTATGGTAAATCATCTTTATAATCTCTACATTCATGTGCCATGCTATTCTAATTCTTATAGTTTCCGTATGGTTGTTTATTAATCAACATAAATCTATTTTAAACCGAATCTTGGTTGTTTATTAATTCAGCATAGATCTATTTTAAACTGAATTTATAAGCACCCATAAGGATCCAATTTTTGGAGGCATAATTTAGATTGTTAACTTAAATTTTTTACAAATTGAGAAAAAAATTACATATAGAGAGATTTGATCCACCTTAGTTGCTTTTATTTTATAGGTTGACATGGATTATTTATATTATTTTCATTTTCTTTTAACTTTTTTTAATGAGTGGGCTTGAATTTTTTTTATTACTTTCTATTTTTTTAATATAAATAATATTTTCATTTTGTTTTAATTTATTTTGAGTTGACATGAATTTCTTATTACTTTTTATTTTTAGAAACATTATGTTAGCTTAAGTGACAACATCTTCTGATCTACTTTAAAGCATCACCTCTTCTCTGATGCAATCATATTTAAATATACTTATTAAATAATTTTAATTAGTTTCTTCTTATTTTTTTATTATTTATTGAATATTACAACCTAATCTTAAATTTATCTTTTATTTTTAAATTATATAATTTATGATGTTCACTATATTTTTACATTTTTCAATTTCAAATTTAAACAATGTTACTTGTTTCTTTTTATTTTATTAACAATTTTTTACTTTATTATACTTGCCTTAGCAGGTATATTGTAATCGCTCACAAGTCAAACTCCTTTGATTTTGGTATTAGTTGGTGTATTTTGAGGCAGCTATAAAGAATTAAAACCTGTTTTGCAAAGTATGACTTAGGGATTTGTAAATTTTTTTTTTTTATTTTGTTAAAAAACTATTTTTGTAAACAGCTGATTGGTGGATAAAAGATGATGTCAGCTTTGGGATTTGGTATCTGGATTTGAGTTGACATGTGGCAAGATGACGTCATAATAATAGAATTAAAAAAATGAAAATTATATCCCATTTCCATCTGTTATTCTTGTTATTCTTGGAAAACCGGCAGGGTCCATGATCGGCGTGGTATATGCAGTCGGTCTAGTGAAAGTCTATGGCCTTCATTCCTCCATTGGCCTGCAACATTTCTTGAATCTGGGAATCAGGGCGACCTTGGAGCCTGGGGTCCAGAGCCTCCACAGCATCTCTATTGTGTTGTAGAGTCTCTTTTACCCAATCCACAATATGCATGGCGTCGCGGAACGAGGGATCAATCGGCTGCTTTCCTGTCAAAAATTCTAACAACATCACACTGTAGCTGTAAACATCGCTCTTCTCTGTGATCTTCATCGTATATCCATACTCTGCACAATCACATCAAAGAGAATTTGAATGAAAAAGTGTAGAGGATTCTAGTTCGACTGTACAAAACAATAACTGATTGAGAAAATCCATTTAAACTAGTATAACTTATAATTATAACTACCTGGAGCAATATAGCCATAAGATCCGGCGGCATGTGTACAAGACTTCGTGAAATCGGAGGATTCGAGGAGCTTTGCTAGGCCGAAATCTGCGATATAAGGTTCGTAACTAGTGCCGAGTAGGATGTTATTGGCTTTGATATCACGATGGACTATGCATGGGAGACAGTCATGGTATAAATAGGCAAGGCCCTGTGCTGCTCCCAAGACTATGTTGTACCTGATTTCCCACTCCAGCATTCCCCTCTTTTCATGCAGCAATCCGCCCAGGCTTCCATTAGGCATGTAATCATACATGAGAAGTTTCGTTGTGCGGTTGGAGCAATAACCCAAGAGTCTCACTATGTTTCTATGTCAGATTGAACCCAGAGTCTTCACCTCGGCTCCAAAAGAATCTCTCTGTTGCCCAGATTTCTTCGAGGGCCATAGTCTTTTCATTGCTATGGTTTCTCCATTTGGAATCTGTACCTTGTACACAACGCCAGAACACCCTCTGCCTATTACATTTGAGCTAACTAAATTCTCGAGCACGTCTTCCACTGTAAAGCTGAGTTTCTAAAACAATGTCATCTGCCATGGCCACCCAATTTCTGGATCCTCATCAACTTCATGCCGTATCTTACGAGCTTTGACAATAAAATAGATGCCCAACAACATCAGCACTGCAGTTATGCTGAAGAGAAGGCTTATGATCAACTTAACTCCCGAGTCCCCTGACTGGACTGGCTGATCAGTTGGATTAATCGAGCCAAAACAAGCTGCGCCATTATTGCATAGGCCTGAGTTGCCATCGAGAACACTCGATGGCAATTCTCTAAAGAAACTGGTATCAGGAAGTGGCCCTATCAAATTATTGAAAGATACATTCAGAGACACTAGATTTTCAAGCTGGCCGAGAACAGTCAAGTTCCCAGATAGCTTGTTGTGAGAGAGATCCATAGATGCAAGCTTAGTAAGTCCTGAGAGTTCCCAAGGTATGGATCCAGACAGATAATTCCAGCTCAGGTTCAATGCAATGTTCAGTCCCTGTATACTCCCCATTTGAGGAGGGATGCTACCTGTTAGCATGTTATTGCTGAGATCCAGTAATTGCAGCTTTATGCACAATGCAAGCTCTTTGGGAATGGGTCCACTTAATTCGTTACCATTCAACATGAGCTTATTCAGAGAACGTTCTTGATTTCTGTAGGCTGCTGCGGGAATTGGATCCGTAATCTTGTTCATAGATATATCCACATGCTGCAAACTAGTCAATAAGCCAAGAGTGCCGGGCAAGGTTCCAGTAAGCTGATTTAAATGAAGATCCAAATACTGAAGCTCAACACAATCTCCAATCTCTGGAGGAATTGCTCCCGAAAGTTGATTATTGCCCAGGTCCAAAAAGTTGAGATACTTCATCTTTCCGATCTCTCTGGGTATAGCGTCTCTTAACTTGTTATCGCCAAGGCGCAAGCGAGCCAAAGCAGCACAGTTTCCAATCTCGGGAGAGAGTGAGTCGATTAGATCACTAGACAAAAGAAGCAATTCGCTCAGATTTTTTAATTGGAAAAGGCTTGCCGGAATGTTTCCTGTCAAATTGTTGTCCGAGAGATCCAGGCTTTGAAGGCTATAGCAATTACCTAAGGTGGCAGGAATCTAGCCTTCCAGTCTATTCTGCCAGGCGTACAACAACGTCAAGTTCTTCAGCTCCCCAAAATCATGGGGAACTTCTCCTGAAAGCTGGTTGTTATCGAATTCGAGCTGGCTGAGAAAACTGCAGTTGACGAGCGCAACAGGTATCGATGTTGATATCGAGTTATCGCTCAGCTGAAGTTCGGCCAAATTCTTCAAATTCCCTAACGACGTCGGAATACTGCCCGTTAAAGCATTGATCGAAAAATCAATGACGTTCAATGCACTGCAATTGCCGAGCTCCGATGGAATGCTTCCCACAAGACTGTTGTGCCAAAGATAAAGTCTCTGTAGATTCTGCAGCTTGCCAAACTCACGGGGTATCGAACCAGACAGGTTATTCCTAAACAAATACAAATTCTCTAGCGCTACACACTCACCAATCTCTGGGGCAATCGATCCTGTGAGCTGAGCGCTGTATAATGCAAGAGTCTGGAGCTTCTTCAACGAACCAAACGAGGATGGAATACTACCAAAAATCCCGGTTTCGGCTAAGCCCAACATGGTCAGATTGGTACAGTTCCCTAGCTCGTTTGGCAAAACTCCTTCAAGATTCTCATTGCCGCCTCCACGAAACAGCTCCAAGCTCTTCATCCTGTCGAGATCTGCCGGTATTCCACCCCTCAGCTGGTTGTCGTAAAGTATCAAATTGACAATACCAGTGCAATTTCCTAACTGGGGAGGAATTATTCCTTCCAGCATATTGGATTGAAGTTTCAGAGTTTGCAGATTCTTGAGCTTACCAATTTCAAGAGGAATTGTTCCCGTTAGCCTGTTTCCACTCAGATCCAACATAACCAACCCGCTGTAATCTTAGATTTCCTTTGGGATACTGCCACTCAAATTCGTCTTAGAAAGCACAAGAGATTTAAAAGACTTCAAAGATCCAAACTGGGAAGGAACAGTCCCCATAAGCTCCATGGGCTGTAAATCAAGAACAGTCACAAGTCCCTCGGGAGAACACGTTATACCAAACCACTTGTAGGGGTTATCATCTCGTGAAGCCCAATCACTGAGACCCGACCCATTGAAGGTCTGTCTCTAGGATAGAAGGGCCTTCCCTTGAAAATATAGTGCCATTGCAGCTCTCAATCCCATAACTATGCTGGGAAGCTTGGCGAAACCAGGATCGTCTCTCGCATAATTATTCAATTTAAAGTTAAATTTCATGTCCCGGATGATTCTAGCGGCCACCACGCCAGACAGGAGCTACTACAAATTTCATAGTCTGTCTCTAGATTTTCTTCCAGGCCTTGTTTTTCTTGTCGTCGGTTGCAAGAGCTTACTTTGCTGTTGTAGTAGAGAAAATGAATTTTTGATATGCAATCCTGTCACCCAAACCTGGATACAACTTCCAGATCTCGCTGTACATGAAAGCTTCAATTTCTATTCTGTGGCTTTTGATAAGTGTGCTATATGTTGTACTCTTCTCTTAGGGAGGAATTCTACTACAATACACAATAATACCGTGGTTCAGATGTACAATTCCAAGTCGAATAAATGGGCTTAATCAGAGATACATGCAGGTAATCTAATTCGGCCTTTAGGGGAGGGGATATATTCAAATGGAAAATATTACTGGTTAAATGGTGCACATGACGGGGAGAGTTTGAGCATAGTTACTTTGGATATGCAACAGAGATTATGGAACAGAATCAAAGGGCCGACACTGAGTCTAATGTCTGCGATCTTATTGAAATCTGACATCTTATTCAAAGCTTTTGTTAAAGTGATTGGCTTTGAAGGGCATATATTTTTAGTTTGCAAGTGTTTATGGAAACTTAATGCAGAAGACAAGAAAGGGTCCCAAGCATTAGGAGATATGTACCGGAAATTTGGTACTTGCGAGAGTTCCATTGCAGTCAATGAGAATGGTTGTGCTTTAAGGTTTGGCACAACGAATCACAACATCACAGTTCAGAGTGAGGAAGGAAAATTGGTGCACGACATACAGTTATGGAGATAATTGATTTGTTGTTATCTGAGTATAGTCAGTCTCAATTTTCCATGCGCGCCTTTCAAGTAAAAAATATTTGGTGGCCTTAGAATGCATAGCTCCTACATATTTTTTCCATGTTTTAGCTTTCACATGTTCCCTCTCTATGATATTTGGAATGTGGGAGCCTGGGTTTGTCGGAATTACTATATTTGTTCTACTTTTGTTTAGATTTTGAACTCTATATGATATTTTGGAATGTGGAAGGTTTGTCGGAATTACTATATTTGTTCTACTTTTGTTTAGATTCTTGAAACCAGTTCTGAAGAGATGAGAGAGACCATTTTGTTCGAGTGCCATTTTTTAGTGGCAGTGTATGAAAGTTGCATTTCGGTAAACATAAATATATTGAATATATAATCTATTCGGTTCTATGCACACAGGTCTATCCAGTTCCATGAGTGTGTTATTTAGTCTATGAAAATAGAAATTTATAACTCTAATACTTGCCATGAGGGTTGGTGGACACAATCACAATCTGAAATGGTATTTTGTATTTAAACCAAATTTTGACCTTGAAATGTTAGCCATATTTTACTGGTAAATTGGCAACCGTCAAATTTCAGCACTGCTTGGGAGCACTTTGTTCAATAGAGCTTTTTCATTAATTTCTTAGCTGGATTTTGTTTTCAAACTGTCTTATTATTAATTTAGGTTATGAATTTTCTTTAATTTATTTAAAAAAAGTGTATTTAGATCATTTAGATTATGAATTTTCTTCAATTTATTTAAAAAAAAGTGTATTTAGATTATGATGTATCTTCAATTATTTTTGTTTTCAAATTCTTAGAATATATTTTTGATATTTTAAATAAAAAATTGTATTTAAATTATAATTAACTTTTAATTTTTACAAAATTATGTTTTAATAAGTTCATTTATGTTATCAATTTATGGACACCTTCCGCTCATGGTGGATAAGCAAATAATTATTAAAAATATACAAGGTAAAGTAATTAAAAAAGTATTATAAGAAAGTATTTGTATTACATGTATGTTTTATTTGTTTAATTATTTAAATCAAATAAATAAATTGATAATAAACTAAATGGATATTATTAGTGTCTCTAATTAATAAAATTGTAAGCAAATATCAAAATACAAAATGAATATGAAATATTTAACATAGTTTGTGTTTTGAATAAAAAAATATGATTTTACAAATAGAGTTGTATTTATACAAAATGAGTGAACATAAATCTGTGTTTCATAATGCAAATGCTGAAAACATGATCCCACAAACTGAATACAAACAAACTTCTACAACTATATTAGAATAAAGATATGCATCTACAAAAAACCATGAACTAAATAACATATATGTACTTTGTTCTTGGAATAAAAAAGTTTGTATTACAAATAGAACGAGTAATTACTCTCATAATGAAAAACCCAATGAAAATAAACCCAATAGCACATACAGGCTTAATATAGGCATGTTAATAAATGCAATTTCTTAAACATGCTCCCCCAAATTAAATAAAAAATAAAATGCTACAACTCAACTAGAATAAGTGTATGCATCTAAAAAAGTTACCATGAACTAAATAACCAATATGCTTTACAGTTTAAATAATACCTGCTAAATAGGATTGAGACCACATAAAGATAGCTGGTATAAAGACAATTTACTCATTTATATTGATACATAAATATTGCATTATGAAATGAAGATAATAAAACTTAATTCCCTATTTAGTTCTCAATTTTAAAGATAATAAAAACTAAAACTAATTCTTAACAAGATACAATGCTAAGACTCTTCAAATAACTATTCTCACAACAATGATATTAATTTATAGTCTTATAAGCTATTATTTCTCATTTCCTATTTATGCTAGTCTATAAAGAAACTTGCATATTTTTATAACATAAGTCAAGAATATTACTAGAAGTATGTAAGGAAGCTTGAATATGCTTGTTTTATGCTACATTGCAATAACCTATATCGTATTTAAATGGACATTTTTTAATTCATTTTTCTTTTAATTTCTTTCAAATTGTAATTATATTTGTTTTATCATATATTTTTATAGCAAAATTATCCTATTGCTATATATTTTCAATCTCTTCTTAGGAGGCAAGTACTAAGCAACTTTGTTGCTTATTCCACTTGTTTATTCTTTGATTATCACCTCTTCCTTATTGATTCGTGGTATTCCTTTATGTTTATCTTAAATACATTCAATTTTCACTTCACGAATGTCTAATCAAAATTCATGTTCGTATATTCCACATTCTCCCTTTGTTCTTCGCATTATATATTCAAATAATGTTTTTTTATTAAACACAAATTTTGATCTTATATTTTTTTTAATCGGTGGTGTAAAGGTTATATATATATATATATATATATATATATATATATATATGTTTATTTCAAAATTTTGACTATTATCATAAAATCAATTTCTAAAATATATTTATTTTATCTTTATTTATAAATGAAAAAAAAAATCAATTAACTTAAAATGAAAAATTATTGTTATTATTATATAATATTATAATGTTAAATATGAAATAATAATAATTATTATAAAATAAATAAAATTATGATTATATAATAAATTTAGATGAATTGCTAAAGCAAGTTTAATGTTTGAGTAAGTTTCTTCTCTTTCCGTTTAAGTTTCAAATAATTCCGAATCTATAAATATTTGTAAAATTCTTAACCCATCCATTTAATATGGAGTGCAGCTATGACTGAAAGATGTCTTTCTTAATTGTGATTATTATGTCCTTGACAGGGGATATATATGATTCGGTTAGGTAGATTAATTCCACATGTAGATTTAATTTTTTTATTTTCAAATGTGTTTACTATAGTTTGGATTAACTTTTAATTTTTTAATTATTTAAATATTCATTTAACTTTGCTCCTATTCATTTTCTAGAAGTGGCGTAGGCCTGGGACTTTCTGCCCCAAGACTCGACGATGTGATGGAGTAAGCACTGGCACTGGCATGTATTGGAAAATGGTTTTCATTAAAAAAAATCATTATCCAAGCAACGCCACCCACGACACACTTCAAGTCATGCCCATATCAACTACCATGCGACCATTGAAAAGGAAAGGCGATCTATTCTATGCCGGAGTCCGTATACAGGAAGTGGCACGACGATGAAGTACTTATTATAACCAACTCTCATGTTTGTAGCACACAATCTTCATTTTCTTTTTCTGTTTTGCTGGCTTCGTTGTTTGGTTGCTTGCTTTTCACCTACAGACTTAGAAGGACGAGGAATACCGGTTGTTTGCTTGCTCTTTACCACTAAGAAGAGGGAAGGAATTCTAGTGACTGAAGAAGTTAGTCACTTCGTTTACTGGCACGATGGAAGAAGCCGCCTGGTTCCCGCAGGCAGAGGCGTCCAATTTGGCCTTACATTGTCCAGAGAATTTATAAGTGGATGCACAAAATAGAGAAGAATAATGAGAAATCGGGTTCTTGTTTACTGTGATTCTGAGGCAAATAATAAGTTTTAAATCAGCTAAAACTCATTTTCCTGCTAATTCAATTGGAAACCACCTTTGAAGTCTGAATGTGTATGTATGCTAGTATTCAAATTAAACAAAACTTTAGCACTTGTTTTTGGTTTCTATCAATGGCGTAGTTTCTATCAATGTTGGATTTCCCACTGGCTTTAGACCAGGATACGAATCTGAGATATTTGAAGGCTGTATGATTTTTTTTATATGTTACCATGTGCATATCTCATTTGGAATGGATGAAGTTTAAATTGTTAGTGTTTCCTGGGTGTATTATTGGTTGGTTTGTTGTTTTAGCATTCAAATGGCTGGAAGCTATGATTACATCTTCCGAAATTGAGATCAAATTTAAAAGCAAAATTTAAATTAAAAGGCAGAACTTGTTTTGATTGGTGATAGTTTACCATGAATCTGCAGAGGGAGTTTCAATCCCGCTCAGTTTAAAAACTGGGCACACTCTCCCTAAGAATTGTAAAACCATTAAAGATTCGGAGTTTTGACATTAAAACATCCATTTTTTAATGTGAAAAACAAGTGTTTCTATGGATTTTTGTAAGGGTTCATATACAGAATAGATAGCTAGAAAATCAATACTGAGTTTTGAATCAATATAACTAAGTGAACCAAAGCTAAGTTTTTATCAACCACAAATAAAACGTCACATTAATCCACAGAATATATCCATAGGTGATCATCAATCTGCAGTAAACTTGAGAGAAAGCAAGAGCTTTTCTTTATGACATGACTGATCTCCGTTAAGTTTGATGCAAGCAAAAGCGTTGTATTCTGAAATGACTGATCTCCAAGTAATGGCCTAGTGATATTAGAGAAGGCTTATTATAGGGATGAATCGTGAGAGGATTTATTAGAAAAAATTATGGGTAATTTTTGTATCGTTGTTATGTTTATGTGGACAAAGGAGTTCCCCAATATTGTATTGTTGATTTAGGTATACTTCCATTATAAACATTGGCTTTTTCTTCAGAAGTACTTGGCTGTTTCAAGTTTATATTTAAAACATGATGCTCTTGGTTATAAATTTCAAAGGGTTTCACATAACGAGCTACTTATATAATGGCTGAAGGCTTTTGCTTATTTTCAGAATGGTGGCTTGGTTATAAATTCCAAAGGGTTTCACCTAACGAGCTACTTATAAAGTGGTTGAAGGCTTAGGCTTATTTTTAGAATGATGGCTAACAAGATTGGATCCTGTTTACCACGTCATGTCCTTGAGCAAACACAGGAAAAAAAACAACACATGTTAACTATGCAAGATGTTCAAAGGTTCAAAGGTTGGTTCAACACTAGAGAAGTGATTGATCTGTTTGTAACCAAGGGAGTGTACTTAAACTTAGTGAAAACCTTGGCAATGGCTTATTTAAAATGATGGCTAACAAGATTGGGGTCCTGTTACCACATTCATATTTCCTAGAGAAAACACAGGAAAAATAAACAACACATGTCAACTAGGAAAGATGTTCAAAAGTTCGTTCAACACTACAGAAGTGATTGATCTGTTTGTAACCAAGGGAATGTATTTAAACTTAGAGTGCGAAACCTTATCTTTTTGTAACCAAGGAAATGGGAATGTATTTAAACTTAGTGAAACCTTGGAAATGTCATGGAACAATGTAGCATTTCTTAACTAACCATGACGGATTCCTCACTAGAAAGTCATCAATCAAAAACTCTATCAACAAAGGCTGGAAGCCTTGCCAAGTGAAGCAATTACCAACTAAATTGTTTTCCTGGGAAAGTTACCACCCAAGGGATAAATAATTGACATTGTATGGGAAAGGGCTCTTAATTTGTTGAAAGACAGAAACCAAGCATGATCCGGGGTCATTTCCCCAAAGTAGCATCATGCAGAGAATTGATAATTCCACAGTAACTCTAAAAATCATGGTTATTGTAACGTCTCTTGAGGTAACGTCATCTTCGTCTTCTAGGTTGTTGCAAAAGGACCAACCTTGATTGTTGCATCACTAATGTGAAGGATGGTGACGTAATTGTCACATATAGTTTAGAATATACTTTTTTTTTCTTTTTCCAATAGCTGGGATTATGTTCTAATTTTACTATAAGATGCTTATGGTTATTAATTGAGAAAGGTTAAAAGAGCATGGGAGGTTTACTTAATTGGAAGCCATGCTTTAAAATATAAAGGTGCAGATAGTTTTGTCACAGATAGTTTAGACTACAATATGCGGGTTTTTTCAAAAAAGCATTGAATTCTAATATGCGTTTTTTTTCATAAAAGCAGTGAATTCCAATAGCTGGTATTAAGTTATAATTTGGTTCATGAATTCTAATAGATTATTATGTCATTTAAAGAGGTTTGTTCTTAAAAATTATAATTCAAATTGTAATTGTAATTGAATTTCTTGTTTTTGAATTCCTTAGAAGCTAACTAATAGATTGATTTTATTTGTACCATGCATTGATACACAACTCAAACCAAAAATCCCAATGATAGTGGAAAACCGTTGCCAACTTTCCAGACAGGTCCATTGATTAGCACTGCCAGTATAGAGAGCATTCCAACTATTCTCAAGCTAGAGGAGCAATTAAGAATATCATCCGTCCAGTTGTTGAAATTCACATTCAATGAGCTAAAATCTGCCACCAAGAACTTTAGGCTAGAGAGTGTTCTCGGTGGAGGTGGGTTCGACTATGTTTTCAAACGCTGGATAGAAGAGAATGGTACTGCTATTGTCAAGCATGGAATCGGCCTCACTATTGCTATCAAGACACTCAATCGAGATGGGTTACAAGGTCACAGGGAATCGCTGGTAAGCATTGATTGATAATTGCTATGAATTATCCGTGGAAAGCAATGAAGCAAGCACGCTTTTGTTTTGAATTTTTGTTGCTTTTGTGATGAAATTTCCTGTCTCTCCAAATTTGAAGTACCTCTATTTGTGCACGTCAAGTTGCTGAATATGACCCAAGTATATTATTTGATATGAACTTAGGTTGCAAAGTAGTAAATAGTGAACACTAGCTTGGTATTGCGCCATGGTTAAAATGGACGGGTCAAGATGTTATAGAGAATGCAAACATATAAGTTTAAAGGGCAAGAGGAGGCCTTTACCGAGTAATTCAAGTAAATAAAGGTAGATTTTTATCAAGGAAAGTAAGTGCCTGACCTTACTTCCTCATATCTTCTAAACTTATCCGAAAGATCAGCGTGGTTCATATAAGTCGAGAGCTATTATCTCCCTTGGAGTTTGAGCATTTAAACTCATTTTCATGTGTTTTTTCGTTTAAAGTCCCTGCAAATCTGGGTAAGGTACTACTCCATCCTAACTTTGGAGAGGAACCTCAATGGGCAGTTGTATGTGAGAGTTGTTTTGTTTGTTTCTCCACTGTAAATTTCAATGAAATGTATCCATAATTTGCATCACTATTAGATTTAGTTCAAGGAACCAATCATGCAGCGATGCCTACTAATTTTAGTTAATCACTGATCAAAGATGGCTTCTTATAGAAATGGATTTGCTATTAACCATGTCTCTAGTATAGTACTAAAGGGCATGAATATATGAAATTATTTTAGGTGACACTTATCCATTGGGATGTGTTTTTGATGAATCCATAGTTCACTACGAGGTATAATGAGCCTTTTCAAACTTTGTGTTCTTCTTGAATTTTGATTCTATCAGGCCAGAGAATACTTGTATATTAAAGTAAAAGTAAAGCAAGCCTGACTATGGTGTACAACATTTCAAGGAAAATCCATATTTCTACAACCCAAAATACAACACAAAGTACGGTGTGTACTCAGAGAAATGTGGAATGGAAACCATTATTATTTCCTGGGGTCATGATGAGTATATGCACATGGAAATTCACTTTTAAAATTGAATTTATAACCTATCAATTTGATTTCATGTCAGATGCATGGTTCCTTTGTCATTTTATTAAAGGACACCTAATGAAAGGTGTGATGGATGAAACAGGTGGCTAAAATGAATAAGACAACATTACCTTTAGCGGCTCTCTTCATAATAAGATTCCACTCTTTCTACAGTAAGCAAAATAAAATTGCAATTGCTTTCTAAGGCATATTAACAAAATTGATTTGGGTGATGCATAAATAAATATATGTATGTTGCAGCTTTGCATCGTGTTAGTGCATACACGCACTTGATGAACGATGAAGATAAGGAGATGCTCGAGTGGGTCAAAACATTCAAGTAAGTAAACATTAACTCACTCCCATTAATATTTTACTTATAAATGTTTTTTTTTCAAGAGGAAAAAATCTGCCTTTGTTATTCATAGAATCAAAAGACATTGTACATGTTCGGCAAGTTCAGGCCATGACAACCACCCTGAAATCAAAGGAGGAATGGCACCAATATCAAGAAATAAACCCATCAGAAATCAGACTCATCATGTAAATGGGACTGTCAGATCAGTCACATCGATCGAGAGCCAATAACCCATCTGAACAGCGATCTAAAGAGAAACACTTCTGAGGGAGAGACATAAACAGAGACAGGAGAAACCCTGTATCACCAAAGATATCATGCAAAGCATATTCAATGAGACAGCATACTACTTTAGAAAAACTGGAAATATCCAGAAAAGACCAGACAGTTCTCAACATGTTCCATAATACAGCCCTTTCCTTGTGAAAGAGGAAGTGCCTTTTTAGAAAGACGGTCAGCCGCATCGTTGTGCTCTCGATAAATGTGATTGAAAGACAGACCCTGAAAGCTAGTAGCTAGCCTCTTCGTCTCCCGACACCAATGAATAAGTTCAGGTGGGGAGAGAGTTGATGATCCCTTTGCCCAATTGATGATTATCTGAGAATCACCGTAAATTTGTGCAAGAGGAATCCCCATCATTTGGGATATATGAAGGAGCGCCCAAAGACTGAGCAACTCCGCCTTGGTATTAGTGCCATGTCCGACTCCTAAAGAGATTTCCAGATAGTGGAAGTCACTGATGAAAATGATAATACCAGCTCCTGCAATCCCTTTTTGAGATGCTCCATCCATAAAGCCACAGGGGAAGAGTTTAACAGGTGGCGGGCCAATGATTCTGCAATTCTTCCTTTTCGTAACAGACCCCTTCAATGATGAAGAGACAGATCTCATAATATTTTGTATAATACTATGAACATCCCTGTGTTTTCCTTCAAAGATCCGCTGATTTCGAGCTTTCCATATCAGCCAAATAGTTTTATACAGTAATGAAAAGAAAGGAGATGACTGAGGGATGATTTTGTTCCAACCTGTAACTAAATCCACAAATTTAATATCAGAAATACTAACATTGATGTTAAAACTGTCCATGATACTGCCTGCCACCAATTTCCAAACCC
>LPNX010281754.1:5996-29304 GCA_001517045.1 Pseudotsuga menziesii
TCGTTGCTATAGTGACGGAGCTCCGTGGATACAACGACGTTGAAGGAGGAAGGCGTCGATATAGCGATGGAGAAGATTACCATCGTCGATACAGCAATGAGTAAGTGTCTATACAGCGACGGCAAGTTCATTTTGCTTCCGATTTTACACCAAAATGTATGAAACGTGGAAAACCTCCGTGGAAAAATCCGTGCTTTTGTATTAGTGCATGCTCTAGATTTCCTTTTATGTTTTAAAAAGATTAAATCCAGAAATGAATTCATATTTAATTGGATGCACAAACAGCAAGCCAATATCCCAAGGAAAGCTTGATTTCCTTGGTTCATTTTTCACCTGTTTAGCTAGTTTTAACTTAATCTTTTTTGAGTTAAGGTAGGCTGATCTAGAGGTACTCTTAAAGTGTTTTTGGGCATATTTTATTCTAACATGCTTTCTGGTTTTTAGCAGGTGTAACAGAAAAGAAAAGAAGTTGTAGTTCGAAAGTGGCCTAGGGAGCGTTCAAATCCCCCCAGGGGTCTCTCATTTCACTAAAATTTAAAAATTTTGGAGGGTTGTAAGATCTTGGTTTCATCCCGTATAAGGACGAAGAGGTTTCTGATATTGTAACCAATAGTAATAAAAGAAAATCTTTTTTGAGTAGTCTCTTTCGATCCCACTCCCCATCCCCCTAGGGGGATATGTGTCCGTTTCACTTTTTTGCTTTTTTCCCTTTTTTCTTATCTAGTTTAGTACTGACATTTAGGATTTTATACTTTGATATAATTTTGCATTATTCCATATTTTAATTTCAAAATTAATCATAGTACTTACCCCACGACTTCCTGATTGACCCACAAGGGAAAGAGATGCGTGGTAGGACTAATTAGAAAACCGGTGTTGTGTATCTTTGATTCCTTTTTCATCAATTGTTTCATTAACCATAATAAAATTAACCCCTCCTTGATTCCCTGATTGAGATCCACTTGGATCGAAATAGGTTCCTGTAGGGTTTTCTTTTTAACAAGAACACCTATATTAAAATTAACTAAAAATAATGAAGACCCCAGTGTGTATGCTCTGTACTTGGCTGCGGTTAGTCCGATCAGTCAAGTTGCATCAAAATCACTTGAGTGACTAGAATAATTAGGATTCACTCTCCCCAAATTGAGAAACCATCAGGAGAAAATCCAACGCCTCGATCAAACCATTACGGTGGCAAAATACCCAAAGGAAGCGGGAACTCTTGAAAAGTGACCTCGGGGTGCCGATCTCTATTACACCTTCGGGTGCATTATGAACAATAGCTTCAGAGACTCATTCAACCCACATATTCCTTGCAGGTAGCCATCACGATTTAGTTTTGGACATACTTCAAGTACCCCCTGGGTATATCTGGAGTCCCCTTGCCTAAGTTAAATTACTCATCTTCTTACATTAATTTAAAATTAACCAAGATACAATTGCACAACATTCATTCCATCATTTACAAGCACTCTTAATTGTTTTTCGACTCCATTTTCAAGGCACTGGTCAACTGTTTATTTCTTTCAATTTATATGTGATTGGGTGTCATTTTCATGCTTACTTGTGATTATCTCATCATGTTATTTGTTGTTTACAATTGTTAAATCGAAACATCTAAAAAACTTACTCTTTAATACCATCATCATACTAAATAATTTTTCCTTAGTAACTTAATAAGGTCTACCCCCCTTGGCTTCGTTAGGAGTTGAGCCTAAACGGAGGAGTCAAGAACAAGGTGACAGCCTTGACTTGAGACTTTCCCCCAAGGACACACCGAGTGGCTTGAATATTTTTGCCACGTAACCCAGGTGTGTGAAAGGTGGCAACACTTTTTGGTGGCGTTACCGGGGATAAATATTTTTATTCCCGAGTACGACTTAGCTTAAATTTTTTCTAAACAACTAAAAAGATAGAAATTTTTGATTGATCTAGTCTTTAAAAAACATAAAAATTAAAACTCGATCCATCTGGCGACTCCACTGTCTAACATCCCTTCAATAATTTCTACCCGAAGAAACCGCCAAGAATGATTCAATCCTCTCCCTGATCCCGAAAGGTTTATCAGGGAAAGATTGAATAGGCATACTTCCCGTAGAAACCTTGAAGATTTAGGAGACCAATCCCTCTCAGATATCCATCACATATTTGTAGAGAGTCATACCTGCCAATCTCAATAAATGATGAAATTATAAAAACCCCTTGACTTTTCTTAGATAGCAGGTAATCCCCATGACATTCCAAATGATGTTATCAAGAAGCTCCCCATATTCTAGGGAAATAATGCCATCACTGCCAAGTCTCACATCTGAAAGTTTGAAAAGCACCTGGTCAGTTATTGCAATGATGCTGCCCATAACCATGAAGATGTCAAAATTAAGCTCTTTGCTTTATATTTTAGAGGATGATGTTGTGGAATGGTACTTTGACGTAGGTGATGATTCATATAAAACTCTTAGTGAATTCCTAGAGGGTTTTAAGAAGAAATGGGGGGAAAAGAAAGAACCAAGACATTTGCTTGCCTCCCTTCATAACATAAAGAAGATGGAGAATGAAACCATGGATGAATTTAACACTAAGTTCAGGCATGTGGTTGTGGACCTCCCTAAATAAATCAATCCAAAGGATGCCTCCATCCTCATATCTTACATCAAAGCTTTCACTGGTGATTTGAGGTACCAGTTAAGAGACAAAGAGCCGGTCGACCTAAAAACCGCTTAGGAGTTGGCTGAGAAAATAGAAAAGAATATGCAATCTTCAGGAAAATCCAACATTCCAGGTTACACTAGGGGAAACACTTCATACAACAAAGAGAAGGGAAAAGTCGTTGAATTAGAAGAAAAGGGAACCTCTAAAGATCCCATGGAAAAGGTAACTGACATGATAAAAGACTTGGTTACTAGTCAAAACCAACTTATGGAAAATCATTCTGCACAACTGAATCATATTCAGAATAGAATAATCACAATGGAAAGAAATAATGGACCTAGGAAATTTCAACCTAAACAGAATTTGATGTATTAGAAGAAAGCTCCTCAGCAAGAACCTAAGATTCCAAACCAGTTAGACTCAGCTAACATGGTAGAAGAATTCATTCCATGGTGTAGACCTTGTGATCAATTCCACCAAGAAAGAACTTGCTATATCGCAAACCAAGTTATAGAACATGGAATGCCCAAGGTCAGTAATCAGGAAACAACATCAAGCGAGTCTGATCATGTGTACATGGTAGGCCAAACCTACCCTTTATCAAACCAGCATTGGCAGCAGGGCATAGATTACAGTTGTGAGAAGGATCTCCTTTCCAACTTTTATGGTGTAATGCCTTCTCCGGAAACAATCAAGGAAATTAAGGAGGATAGATTCAAGGGTACAGTTTATCAAAGAAAGGAGAAGCCATCACCGTCTAAATAGTACAAGCCAAAGGTAACTGCTCCTCCTCTCCCAGATCCCCCTGTTATATCTGAATCAAATGTTGATATGGGAGAATGGATATGTAGTGCTAAGATTCATGTTTATGCAACTGATGTCCTTAAAATTCCTGGTCAAAAAGAAAATTTGTTGAAAGCCATAGAGGATAGTCAAAGTAAAACTCGTAATATTGTCAAAGAGGATCCTCTCCCTAATAATAATGCTATATTTGAAGCTAAACATATTGAACCTATAGATATGCCTATAGTCCTCAACAGTGTTGATCCAAGAAGAGAAGACCACCCACCTTTTTATGTCTCCCTCTTAGTTGATAACCTTCTCCTTCATAACTGCATGTTAGATTCAGGTGCTTCATCAAATGTCATGACAAGAAAAGTAATGGAACAACTAAATCTAAGGGTCACCTGACCCTACCACAATGTTTGTGCTATGGATGCAAGAGAAGTTGAGGTGGTAGGGATAATCTTAAATTTACAAGTTAAGTTGGCCAAGTATCCTGATATCGACATGTCGATGGATGTGGTACTGATAAATGTTCCCGATAATTGGGGTATGTTGCTATCCAGAAAATGGGCCGCAACTCTTGGTGGGTACATTCAAATGGATTGGACATATGCTACTATACCTACATCAGAAAACATTAGGGTGATTCTTCACAGAGAGAAGCTAAGGAAATGACATGTAGAAAACCCTAAGAAGCCTGGAAATGAATTTGTTCATTTCACCGATAACTTTGGAAACTATGCTATTTTGTCAAATTTCATGGCCCCTATTAAGGAAAACATTAAAAATGAAAAGACAGATGAAGTTTGGCAAATGTACTTTGATGGGGATTATCCCAAAGATGGAAAAGGTGCGGGCATCATGATCATCTCTCCTTCAAATAAAGTCTACAACTTTGCTTTCAGGTTAGAGTTTGAAGCATCAAACAATTTAGCCAAGTATGAGGCATTGCTCTTGGGGTTAGAAACCACTAAAGATATGGGGATAAAGATATTGAACATAAAAGGTGATTCAGACTTAGTTGTCCTCCAGAATAAGAATCAGTATCAATGCAAAAATGATAGACTAAGGAAGTATAGAAATGCCACATGGGACACTATGGAGTGGTTTGATGCACTTAACATTCAAAAGATCCATAGGGAAATGAATGGGTTAGCAAATAAATTGGCAGTAGCAGCATCCACCCTCCAGCCATCAGATGAAATGATTAGTGGGAATGGAAAGATGGAAATTAATTTCAGACCTTCAATTCCGGATAATATAGATCACTGGCAGGTGTTTAAAGATGATGAGCAACTCTTGAGATTCATCCACAATCTACAAGAGTTTGAAGGTTGCAAGATCAGTTATCAGCAAGAGGGTAAAGAGTATCAGGAGTGCGAGGATAATGTAAGGAATCACATCCCAATTAGTATCTTTTGAGAATCTTTTTTATCGATAGGATCATCATAAAAAACAAAAAGAAGAAATAAAAAATGGGAATTATATGGAAATAAACATAGGAACTAATAAGGACCCCAAGTTAATAAAAATTGGAAAAGGTACTGCGGAAAAGGAAAGGAACAATTTGATCAACGTAATCAAAGAGTATAGAGATGTGTTGGCCTTTAGTTATGATGAGCTTAAATCCTATCGGAAAGATGTGTTTCAACACACTATTCCCCTCACAGAAGAGGCTAAGGAGGTCAAACCTTTCCGACAAAAACCTAGGCGAATAAATCCTAAGCTGGCCCCCATTGTGCAGAAGGAACTTCAGAAGATGTTAGCAGCAAGGATCATAGCACCTACAAGACATTCATCTTGGTGCTCCAAATTAGTTGTTGTCAGAAAGAAGAATGGGTCAATTAGAATATGTATAGATTTTAGAAATATGAATACCTCATGCCTTAAAGATAATTACCCATTACCCAACATGGAAACATTGCTTCAAAGAGTAACATGATCAAGAATGATGTCCATGTTGGATGGCTTTTCTGGTTATAACCAGGTGTTGGTAAATAAGGAGGATCAACATAAGACTACATTCACCACACCTTGGGGTACCTATAAATTTTTAAGAATTCCTTTTGGCTTATTGAATGTTGGTGCCACCTTCCAAAGAGCCATGGATTTTGCCTTCAAAGAACTTATAGGAAAAATAATCGCAATATATCAAAATGACTTAACTATTTTTTCGAAGGAAAGATCTGACCACATAATTCATCTTAGGTAGGTTTTCATAAGATGTCGGAAATATGGTATTTCCTTGAACCCCACCAAGTCAATCTTTGGAGTTGATGAAGGCAAGTTGTTGGGGCACATCATTTCTAAGGATGGTGTCAAGGTTGATCCTGAGAGAGTTGAAGCCATTAAGAGAGTCCCCTTGCCTTAGAATCTAAAAGCTCTCCAATATTTCAATGGTCAGATCAATTTCATAAGAAGATTCATCCCAAATTTAGCAGAATTACTGAAACCTCTACAAAAGTTATTAAAGAAAGATGCTAAGTTTGAGTGGATGGATGAAGGGAAAGTTGCTTTCAAGTCTATAAAAAATGCCATATCCATGTCCCCAGTCTTGATAAGTTTGGATTATTCCAAGGAATTCCAGATATTTTCCTTTGCCTCAGAAGACACCATTGCCGGTGTTTTTCTTCAAAAGAATAAGGAGGGACAAGAGCAACCTATAGCCTTTATGAGTAGAGCCTTGCAAAATTCATAGTTGAAGTATACCACTATGGAGAAACAAGTTTATGCTCTTGTCAAGTTCCTTAAACATTTCAGAACTTATGTAGGTTACTCCAAAATCATTGGGTATGTACCCCATGTAGCTGTCAAGGATATCATGTCTCAACAAGACTGTCTAGGAATTAGGGGTAAGTGGGTTTCAAAGATTCAAGAATATGATTTAGAGATAAAACCTACTACGTTAATTAAGGGACAAGGTCTTGCAAAGATGTTGACCCAAGGAAATGAAAAGGCCTTAGGAATAATCTGCCAGAACAGTGATTCAAAACAAAGTGTATCAGATGAGCTTCAGATATTAGAGCAACACCCTTGGTATACCGACATCATATTTTTCCTTCGCAACCTTACATGCCTCGATCACTTACTTGGCCATAAAAGAAGAGCATCAAGGTTAAAAGCAACTAAGTATTGTTTAACAAAAGATGGTTTGGGTTGGAGAAACCACGATGGTTTAATACTTAGATGTGTCGATGAACTTGAGTCCAAAAAACTCATGGTTGAGTTCCATTCAGGATTTTGTGGTGGACATTTTGCAGTAAGAAAAACCACCCATAAATTCCTTAGAGTAGGCTACTATTGGCCGAACCTATTTTCAAATGTGCACAAGGCTATTAGAGTTTGCCCCCAGTGTCAGTTATTCATCGGAAAGCAACAAATGAAAGCCTTGCCTTTAAATCCAATAGTAGTCCAGGCCCCTTTCCAGCAATGGGGGCTTGATTTCATCGATAAGTTCAAAGATAACTCGAGCAATGGTTATTCTTGGATTCTTACCACCATCGATTATTTCACCAAGTGGGTAGAGGCGATACCCACCAAGAAGGAAACAGATGCTATAGTCATGGATTTCTTAGAAGATAAGATTATCACAAGATTCGGTGTGCCAGCCAGAATCATCACAGATAATGGCCCGTGCTTTGTTTCCTCCGAGATGTCATCTTCCTGTTTCAAGTATGGCATTGTCCTATCCCATTCATCCAATTATTATCCCCAAGGAAATGGTCTAGCTGAGTCAAGTAATAAGAACTTAATGACCATAATCAAGAAAATTGTGGGTGACAATAAGAAGGCTTGGGATAGCAAGATCAAATTTGCATTATGGGCCGATAGAATCACATAGAAAAGTTCAACTGAGAGTGGTTATTCTTGGATTCTTACCACCATCGATTATTTCACCAAGTGGGTAGAGGCGATACCCACCAAGAAGGAAACGGATGTTATAGTCATGGATTTCTTAGAAGATAAGATTATCACAAGATTCAGTGTGCCAGCCAGAATCATCACAGATAATGGCCCCTGCTTTGTTTCCTCCGAGATGTCATCTTCCTGTTTCAAGTATGGCATTGTCCTATCCCATTCATCCAATTATTATCCCCAAGGAAATGGTCTAGCCGAGTCAAGTAATAAGAACTTAATGACCATAATCAAGAAAATTGTGGGTGACAATAAGAAGGCTTGGGATAGCAAGATCAAATTTGCATTATGGGCCGATAGAATCACATAGAAAAGTTCAACCGAGAGGATCCCTTTTGAACTTTTCTATGACCTAGATGTCACCTTACCAGTTCATTTAAAGCTTCCAGTATATCAGCTTCTCCAGACCTTCAGCTCAGATCAGGAGTCGATTCAGAACAGAATAAACCAGTTGATCGAGTTAGATGAGAGTAGAAGAAATTCCCTTGACCAAAGTATCAGAAATTCAGACAAGGTCAAAAGAACCTTTGATAGATCTACTCAGCTGGGATCCTTTCAAGTAGGTGACACAGTATTTCATTGGGACAAACGACGAGAGAAACCTAGGAAACACAGAAAGTTTGACAGCTTATGGTCGGGGCCGTACATCATTGATGAAGTATCAGGAACGAATTCTTTCTATCTAAATGACCTAGAAGGAGAAAGGTTAAGCCTGCCAGTGAATGGTTTCCTCCTCAAGATATTTTTCGCTGAGACAGTTTGATGCCTTTATTGGCATCGATGGTTTTAGGGCCAATTTCTAAACCTTTCTCTGCATGTATTTTTTAATTTTTATATATCATATTGTTGTATTATAGTTATTTTGTACCATGTTTGAAAATTTTCTTTTGTATATTAGTTTTGTAAAATATTTCCTTTTTGTACATCATAGACTAATTCCATACATTAGTTTTCTTTTATAGTTAATTTTTTATACATACATGTTACTGACAAACTTTAATTGTTATGCAGGACCCAGAGATTCCGGAGTTCTCACATCCTCTTCTTTGAACAGAAGATCAGTCAAAGAATGTCCCTAGATGGAGCCAGGGTGTTACCACCTAACTTGTACTTAGTGTTTTTTTTTGTCAAGTGATCATGGTGAACCGGACAAAGATTCTTTGTTTGGACTTCAGAAAACCCTCGGAAGTACTTTTGGGAAGTGCTTGTTGTATTATATCACATGTTCATACCCCTATGGGGGAATTGTAATAAATGTTCTATCTTGATAGTGTTTGTAAAAGACTCGGTCTCTTAGACTTTATTTGTGAATCCGATCAGCCCATGGTGTTTTTTCCCTTGGTTATTATTGGTTGTTGAATAAACGACTGATAATTTCTGAGTTTTTCACTCCATACCTCCAAAGTTGGGGTGGTCGGCTTGGCATTTAGGCCTATTGAGGTTATTAGAGTTTACGTGTCAATGTATAAACATGCTAAGCATCATGGTTGAGTCATATGAACATGTCTAAGTCCCCCTAGGTTTTTTCAAATTTTTAAATTTTTTTAGTGTTTTTTATTAAAATTTAATTTTTCCAAAACTTAGGCTATTTTTTAATAGTTTAATTGGAAAAATTGGTTTTGTAATAAAAGTGGGCCATCATGTAGGTGCTCATTTTCAAGCTAAAAGCACCATGTAAACCCATGGACCCACTTTTTTCAGGTTTTGAGTGATTTTCCATCACTTAGGTCAAAAAATCCCAAAAATCAATTATTGATTATTTTAATTAATAAATTGATGAATAATGGAGCAAATCCAAAATCCTAGATCAGTGGATTCTTAGCCGATTTGATTGAAATCAGTCAGATCTGAACCAGATTGATTGGATCTGACAAATTCTTGACTGAAGGAGGTGATCTGGACAGATCCAAAGTTGATCTTCAGCATCCCTTATGGGGAATTGCACCCTCTCTCTCTCCTCCACACGTGTGGGCTCTCCTGGAAGATCTATGGATTGATGTGTCAGTCTGTGGGTTGATGTGTCAGCTCAATCAACCCCCCTATTGACAAGTAGGCTCAGTTCGACTTCAGATAAGCATTGATTGACTCTCCCTCAGCTGTAGTGGTCTATCTCCTTGGGATTTGCGCCCCCCTGGGCTGGATCTCCTATTTTTGTATAAATAAAGCTCAGGCTGCATCTTCCAAGCTAGTTAGAGTTGGATTGAGGAGCTGTTGCCATTGTAATACTACTATATTTTTATTGTGAATAAAGAATCTTTGGAGGCTATACCGTGTAGTGCATGTGTTTGTGTGGATTCCTAGCGTCATGATGATAATGTGGTAACTGCAATTTCTTTCCAATTTCTGTGCTACTTTTGTTTTCTGGCTTCAAGGATTCGGTTGAATCAAGTAAGGGTGTAAAATAGGCAAGTTAGATTACTTTCTCTTGTTTATCCATATTATGTATGCTCAAGAATTTCAATTATATGCTCAAATAAGATTATTTTTGCATGACTTTTCATTTTTGTTGCTTTATATATCTATATCCAGATCTCACAAGGTGTTGTGTAGGCTTGTGTTATCTAGTTCCAGGCTCCCGATTGGACGAAGGAGTGGATCAATATTGATGCCATTCCTTATCCAATAAGCTCGATACTTTGTCCCTCAGTGCTCCACAAAAGGGCCTCCTTTCATCTTGTTCCATTCAAGCAACGAGTCGACCTTCTCTCCTCTTTTTCTCTTTTAAAAAAAAATCAATTTTCTTACCTGGTTACTGTGTTCGAAAGCTTTGTTATCATTTGGATCTGTTATATCAAAGTAAAATTTACATAGATATTCTATTTCAAAGCTCATAGTCTAGATCTCAATTCTGAAAAGTATCATTAAGCATTCTAGATCTAGCATAAGGAAATTGTCCGTTTTGCATGGCAAGTTAAAGAAAATCAGTAGGTTGCATGCTCTAGATTTCCTTTTATGTTTTAAAAAGATTAAATCCAGCAATCAGTGAATATTTCATTGGCTGCACAAACAGCAAGCCAATATCCCAAGGAAAGCTTGCTTTCCTTGGTTCCTTTTTCACCTGTTCAGCTAGTTTTAACTTAATCTTTTTTGAGTTAAGGTAGGCTGATCCAGAGGTACTCTTAAAGTGATTTTTGACATATGTTATTCTAACATGCTTGTTGGTTTTTAGCAGGTGTAGCAGAAAATAAAAGAATCTGCTGTTTGAAAGTGGCCTCGGGAGCGTTTAAATCCCCCAGGGGTTTCCCATTTCACTAAAATTTAAAAATTTTGGAGAGTTGTAAGATCTTGTTTTCATCTCGTATAAGGAATAAGAGGTGTATGATATTTTAGTTTTCTGATATTGTAACCAATAATAATAAAATAAAATCTTTTTTGAGTAGGCTCTTTCACGCTCGCTCCCCACCCCCCCAGGGGGGATTTGCGTCCATTTCACTTTTTTGATTTTTTCCCTTTTTTCTGCCCTAGTTTAGTACTGACATGCAGGATTGTATACTTTGATATAATTTTTCATTATTCCATATTTTAATTTCAAAAGTAATCATACTACTTATCCACAACTTCCTGATTGACCCGCAAGGGGAAAGAGATGCGTGGCAGGACTAATTAGAAAACCAGCATTGTATATCTTTGATTCCTTTTTCATCAATTGTTTTGCTAGCCATAATAAAATTAACCCCTCCTTGATTCCTCGATTGAGATCCACTTGGATCGAAAGAGGTTCCTAGAGGGTTTTCTTTTTAACAAGAACACCTATCTTAAAATTAACTAAAAATAATGAAGACTCTAGTGTGTATGCTCTGTACTTGCCTGTGGTTCATTTGATCAGTCAAGCTGCATCAAAAATACTTGAGTGACTAGAATAATTAGTATTCACTCTCCCCAAATTGACAAACCATCAGGCGAAAATCCAACACCTTGATCAAACCATTACGGTGGCAAAATACCCAAAGGAAGCGGGAACTCTTGAAAAGTGACCTCGGGGCACTGATCTCTATTACACCTTCGGGTGCATTATGAACAATAGCCTCAGAGAATGCATTCAGCCCACATATTCCTTGCGGGTAGCCGTCACGGTTTAGTTTTGGACATACTTCAAATACCCCCTGGGTATATCTGGAGTCCCCTCGCCTAAGTTAAATTACTCATCTTCTTACATTAATTTAAAATTAACCAAGATACAATTGCACAACATTCATTCCAGCATTTGCAAGCACTCTTAATTGTTTTTCGACTCCATTTTCAAGGCACTGGTCAAGCGCACAGCTAAGGTTCTTTTCGAACTGGATGTCACCCATGGTCTCTTACCTGAAATTGAGATTGAGTATAATAGTGTGGTAACTACTCAAAAACTCGATTATTTGTATATGCCCTTTTGCTATAGCTATTGTCATGAGATGGGACATTTGAGGAAGTGTTGCACTTCCTTATTACAGGGTATTCCCCTGTCTATTGGCTTTACTGACTCTGATTTTTCTCATGATACCTCACCAACCCTTTCATCACATCTTTTTCCCTTACAAGGTACACAACTGGTGTTTGGTCCTACCATTGACTCTCCTGATATCCCTCCATCGAATGGTCCTTATGACTCTTCCTCCCTTACCTCCGTTGGTGACCTTACCAAAGGTGAGATACAATACATAAATGATGTAGAAACTTTGGCCCTATCATCTTCGCGAACACGTATTGAACCGGTGGCAGACCCTCTTACTCCTTCGCATACCTCACTCCTTCCTGCAGAGCCATATCCTCCCCCCTTTACCCTGGAGAACTTTCCACCCCTTCCACATCCCTCTCCTCCTCACTGTTCTGGTTCTCCTAATATTCCTTTAACTACTCCCTCCTTTGGTGATCCAACCTTACTTAAAGCATTGGATATCTTCACTAATAATTCACCCATCTCTCCCTCTATCTTATCTTTGGACTCGATCAGATTCGAGAATGTAACTATTCGTAAGTCTAAGAAAGGAAATAAAAATTCCTCTCAGGTCCCTTCAGGTCTTTATACCCCACTTTTGGCCCATATCAAAGCAGCAACCAGAACTCACACTCCCTCCCAGGCACATAGAGAAAAGTCACCTGTCATTCAGGTTGACCCATGAAGATTGTCTCGATGAACATTTGTGGGTTTGGGGGGCTTACCAAACAAAAATCCCTTAAAGATTTGTTTACTTCACTTAATCATGACATTATCCTATTACAGGAAACGATGTGTGATCATTTTACAGCCCTTCATTTGTTTGCCTTTATTATTTTTGGTTGGGAATTTTGTGCAATTGATGCACTTGGTCTTTCTGGGGGTATCCTCTCGGCTTGGAATCCTTGTTTGATTCGGTGTAAAGCCTTTCACTCCTTTTCTGGCATTCTTCTTTCTGCTAGTTTCAAAGGTCTAGACTCGGTCTTTTCCATTGTTAACTACTATGGACCCTATGCCAATAGAACCTCCTTTTGGGACTCAGCTGTATCTGGAGGCACCTTCAATTTTCCCAACCTCATACCGGTAGGTGACCTTAATTTTACGATCTCTAATCTTGAGATTTGGGGTGATCATGCCCGTTTAGATCATCTTTCACCATACTTTGCTCAGTTACTGGAATCAACGAATATGGTGGATCTTGCTCCCACAACGATTGGGCCCACTTGGAGAAATGGTAAAGCAGGCCTGAGGGTGTTAGCAAAAGACTCGATATATTCCTTGCTTCTTTACATCTTATCCCTCTTCTTGGTAGCTATCACTCTTGGACCCAACCCTCTGAAATCTTGGATCACTACCCGGTGTGTCTTGAATGGAATTTCTATCTGAAGTGTCATATTTATCCTTTTAAATTCAATTGAGCTTGGCTCCTTGAAGCTGACTTTGATGCACTTGTTACTACCTCATGGAAGGCACCTGCACCCACTGTGGGACCCATGTTTGACTTTAGCTATAAGCTGCAGAGACTCAAGAATACTATTAAGACCTAGGAAAAATAGAAGAGCACTTTGAGAGCGAAAGAGATCTTTAAGATTGACCTGGCCATTCTTACTCTCCTCTCATCTCACCACTCTGGTATTCTCACTGAAGAGGCCTCTTCTTCTCTTATACTCTTGAAATCCAGGAAGGATTCCCTTTTAGCTCACCAGATTCTCACCTGGAAGCTCAAAAGTAGAGTGGAATGGATCTAGGAGGGTGATACCAATACCAAATTTTTCCACTCCTTTGCTTCAGCCAGAAGAAATTCAAAATATATATGGGCACTCAATAACCAGAGTGGGGAAAATATTGAGGATGATACCAAGTTAAAGGCTATGGGTGTCCAACATTTCTCAGAGATTTTTTCTGATGATGGTAAAACTAATATAGAGGCTCAACTTAATTTCATCAGACTATTTCCCTCCTATACAAGAAGAGGATCATGATCTCTTTCTGTCTGCTTTTACTCTCCAAGAAGTTGAAGATGTACTCAAAGGATTCAAAAAAGATAAAAGTCCTGGACTAGATGGTTGGTCGGTGGAATTTTACCTTCACTTCTTTGATCTTGTTGGGCTGGACATTTTGAAAGCTATTGAACACTCTAGGTCTGAGGGTAGGGTCATGGGAGCCCTCAATGTTACCTTTATTACTCTCATACCTAAGTGTGACAAGCCTACTACTCTTGCTGAGTACAGACCCATCTCCCTGTGCAATCTAATTTATAATACTATCTCCAAGTCGGATGCTATCAGACTTAAAGTGGTTCTTGATAAGGCTATTTCCAAGCATCAGTTCGGGTTCCTACATAATAGACAGATCATTGAACCTGTTGGTATTGTACAAGAATTCCTCCAAACTATCAAGGTTGAAAAACATAAAGTGATGGTATTAAAACTTGATCTGGTGAAGGCCTTTGACAAGGTCAACTGGTCTTTCTTGAGGTTGGTACTTTTACAGATTGGGATCCCTAGCTCCTTTGTGAATTGGATCATGGGCTATGTGGAGTTAGAAAATTTTGATGTACTAATTAATGGGACCCCTTCAAAATTCTTTCAAGTGTCGAGGGGTATTAGACAGGGTTTCCCCCTATCACCCCTTCTATTTATACTGATCATTGAAGGACTAAGCTTCTTGATCACTAATGCACTTGACAAGGGTCATATATATAGAATCAAAGTTGCTCCTAGTGTGTATCTTACTCATATACTCTTTGTAGATGATGCTATTCTATTCGGTTTAGGCACGGTGGAAGAGTGGCAGCACTATAAAGACATTCTGGATACTTTTTGTTCAACTCCAGGAATGGAAATCAATGCAAATAAATCATCCTTTCTACACAATAATATTGAGGAGCCGACCAGACTTCAAATTTTCAACTTCATGCCCTACAAAATGGAGCCCATCATTTCTGGTTTCAAGTACTTGGGATATTATCTCAAACCATTGGGATACGGCATCAAGGACTGGAGATGGTTCTTACAGAAGTTTGAAAAAAAACTGAGCAATTGGACATACAAGTTACTGTCTCTAGGTGGAAGACTGGTTCTGGTCAAATTTGTTTTGATGAGTCTTGCGGTGTATTGGCTCTCATTGGCACACATGCCCAACACCATATTGAATTACATCTAGAGATACATCTTCAATTTTTTTATGGGGAAGCTCGCCAGGAAAACATAAGTATCATTTGGTAGATTGGCTTACCATTTCTAGCCTTATGAACTTGGAGGATGGAACATAAAAAATCTTGATTGGTTTAGTTTGGCCTTACGAACCAAAAGCTTCTAGCTTGTACTCAATGGAGATGGGCTTTGGTCTCAGATCATCAAGCACAAATATCTTAAAAATCCACCTGTTGATGTTTGGCTCAGACAGCAGTCCTTCAAGGTTCAGGGTACCTCTCACATGTGGAATGGTTTTATCAAAGCCATCTCATGGATTACTAGATGTCTTGGGTGGAAGACTGGTAATGGAAAAAACATTAAAGTTGGCATTGACCCTATAGCTGGTCTCACTTCTGATTACATATTACCGGATGATCTTAGACTTTATCTGGAAGATTATGGTATACTATCTCTATCAGATGTCCTCAATAGGGGGGTAGCAACTACTTCTACATATTATTGGATCACTGCAGAAGAGCTCGAACTGGGTGGTCAATGGAAGGAAGCCTGGTCTCAATATATAAAAGGAATTCAACATGGAGGAATACACATCAGCAATACACTTGATACTTTGGTGTGGATGTACAACAAGTCGAAAGGCTCAGTTAAATCCAACTTAATGTATGAGTTGATTGCGAATATCTCTGTCACCAACAGACCAGCTGATATCTTTGTTAAGATTTGGAAATTCTGCATTCCACTGAAGATTATTTGCTTCAATTGGCTCTATCTATCAAATAGGGTTCATACTTGGGACAACCTGATTAAAAAAGGTTGGATTGGACCAAAGTGGTGCTGCCTATGCAGATCAACTTCTGAATCAGTGGATCATCTTTTTCATGAGTGCAGCTTCACCAGACTAGTTATAGCCCACATTAGATCCTCTCTTAGCATTCCATTTTTTTGGAAAGAGACTAACTTTATTCTTAATTTTTCTTCATGGATCAGCAAAGGAAATAATCTAAAATATCTTCCTCTTCTTGTATCTTGGCAAATATGGCTGACAAGAAACAATTGTGTATTTGAAGACAAACGGCCTGATATTCTTCATGTTGTACATACTATCAGGGAAGAACTTCAGATCTATCCTGTTATATCCCAGCACAAGAGTAAAAGGATAACTATTGGACTAGCACCTATTTTTTATTTTCCTGTTGGTTTCTTTGATGGGGCATCAACCAATAAAATGGGAGGTATAGGTGTTTATCTTCTGATAAGCTAGGACCACTATTTCTGCTTCAAATTGGGTGTTGGTATGAGTTCAAACACCAGATCTAAACTACTGGCTTTATGGACACTCCTTTACTGTGCAAAACCCATGGGCCTTCCCACTCTGCACATTCATGGTGACTCCACTGCCATCATTAACCGGTTCAATAGAAGATTAGCACTTGCTTTACTTACACTTGATGGCTGGTGTCAACGTATTAGGGATTTGGAACCATACTTCATCTAGCTAAAATCCATTCACATATATAGAGAACACAATACTAAGGCTGATAGCTTATCCAAAGAAGCATTAACCTTGGCCTTAGGCCATTTTCAGTTTACAAAATTCACCAATGGTGAATGTACCGATCAGGGCACTCTCCAGCTTTTCTAGCCCTTAGCACTTGAGTCTTTTATGTGTTGATACTTTTGACATCCTTTCGATGATGGAGGTGGATGATCCCCTCACATTTCTGTTCTACTTGTTTAATGCTTCTTTGGATTAGCTACTTCAGAATTAGACTAGAATTCTCTGTGTGTTGAAGGATATTGTAGTGGATGTAGTCATATTTCCATAGCTTGTAAGTACACACTGTGCATCCAAACATGTGAAGCTGATCAAAGACTCTCTGTATGCTGATGAAGAACTTGATGTATCATATCCATGAGCTCAGCAGTAGCTAAAGCTGTAGTATTTTTGATGATGAACATAATTGTTTATTCTCCATGAGCTCAGCATTTGCTGAAATTGTAACCAAGTTCCCTTTGATTTCAATGAAATAGCAAGGAACTGATATTTCCCCTGGAAAAAAATGGCAAATTTTTTATCGAACTCAATGCTTTTTTTGCAAAAAAGAGAGGCATTTGAGAGTCACACCTAATTTCATGTACATTAATATAAATTTAATCTATCTATTGTAACATGTGTAGGCATTTATTAAATGGGAGGACCACCTTTAGGTAGGACAATTTTGATCATTGTTTTATCCAATGGGATTGATAAAGCAAATCATATCTATTGGTAGACTATCATAGTTGATGCAGTGACAATTGATGATTCAACCATACAAATGAAATCCACTGGCATTAGGTTTCAAATGGTTGACAACTAGTCGTTCTTGATTTAGAGCTAGTCTAGGTGTAAGGTAATGTACTAATAATGAATGAAATCACAAAATCCTAAATTAAATTTTGCAACGGATAATCAAAATGCAATCCTAAAATGTGTTTTGCATGGGTTGATAATTAATGCAACCAAGTGGTAATTGAAATTAGAATTTGAGACTGGAACTATGGTTATTGAAAAAGTAACTATGTGAAACTGAAGTGGTTTTGTTTATCACTAATCCAAATTCCAGAGGGCCAGTTGACTTGTCCTTTCTTAGGATGCATCCACTGTCAACCCCTGATTAAATGCTTCCACAGTCACTATCAATCTGTGATCAAACCCTACTTAGGATACTTCTACTATTTATTTTCCTGTTCATTTGTAGGGTATATCATACACTCTTGGGTCAAATCCTACTAGCACAATTGGTTTTAATGGGCCTTGTTATGCATGATGACCTGAGTTTGAACTCTGCAAGGTAGTTGGGAGGAGACACTTAAAATCAAATCATGCTAAAGGTTGGTGTGGACCAGGATGGGTGCAATTCCCAAGTGATTTTAGCGACTTAGATGCCCTCCCCTAGGTCATAGTTTCTTAGACCACAAGCTAGTCCCACAATTCACCGACAAACTAGCAAACCAAAAAAATATCATACAGTCTTGTAGACATCAACCCTTTCCCTTTCTTGAGTAAGAACAAGATTGAACTATTCCATCCACCTCAACAAAGGAAGGATGCATCCGCCCCAACACCACTAATCCACCATACACCTGCATAAGTGCACACTGCCACCATAGGTAGTAAAGTAAAATCCACTACGCCTAATTATTATTTCCTCTAGGAGACTTTGTCTCTCTAATTCACAAAGTTGAGCTGGTAGAATCATATATAACGGTCTTTGTTCCCTTCATTGAGCTCAAGACTAGTTGGGTTGTTCTTGGGGCTAGTAAAATTGTAATGTTAAGTTCATTGTATCTCGAGAACAATTTGATAGTTGATTAATAGAACCCATGTGTGGAGTAATATTACCTTAGTGTAGATTACCTTATGTAGAATAAGAAGAGGTCTACATGTTTTTTCAAGTTAATGACATCCAAAACCCCTATATAAACAAGGTGGCTACCTTGTGCCCAATTGTTACTATGATTCTCACACTATTCTCATCGAGTTAACAATAGAGATAATCAATCAGTGATGTAGAATTTAGAGAATTAAAGCAACTAAGTTGCTCTATGGGTGCTTAAGAAGCTCAATGATGTGCAACCATCTGGTGATTCATCCCTTAATATGGCTCATTTTTCTTGGATTTTGTTTCAAGATAATCATCTGTGTTCTATGTACATATGTATCTATAACAATGTCTTTCAATATAAAGTAAGAAGAGCTACATCTCAGACACTAATTTAAATTGATAGATTGCCTTGTTTTTGGAAATGAGTGAAGTTTATCATTGAAGTGATTTAAGATGATAATAATTTTGGGCATATTTGGACATTGTTTAGATTGTATTTCATTTTCAGCCAATCTTGATTTTGTGCTAAAGAAGTTTTATTACTTACATATTCAAGCTGGCATTTTATATTTTTTTTCACAAATATTTTGGATTGTATATTCTATTAAAGAAAATAAGCCATTAAAAATGGTTCTTTCTAGTGGGCCATATACATAACACATGTCCAAGTTGTTTCTTTATCAGTATATGAAAATTTCTAAACTTCATTGGTTATAAATATTTTTCAATTGATTTTTTCACATCGTAAACTATTTTTATTTCTAAAAAATTCTATCTATGAATTTTTGAGGTTATTTAACTTACCTAAATTAAAAGAAATATTGGTTATAAAAAAACTATAATGTAAAAAAAACAAAATTTATTATTATATTGAAGATTTACATTATATAATATATAATAAAATAAAAATGTTACTATTAAAAATGTACATTACATGATGTATTTACACTTTCAAATTAAAAAATGTTGATTATCAAGCTATAAAAGTGATAATAAAAGACAATTGTATCACTATTGAGAATTTACAGTACATGATGTATTTACAGTTTCAAATAAAAAAAATGTTGATTATCGAAAGCTATAAAAGTAATAATAAAAAACAATTGTATCACTATTGAGAATTTACTTTACATAATGTAATATTACACTTTCATTAATATTACAAAAGAATGGTTTATTTTAACATGTCGACCTACCCTTCAATTTTGATCCGTGGATTCATGCCATTGACATCGTTGAAACATCTTGGTCCTCGACGTTGACTTGACTTCTTGGTCATAAACGTCGAACTTGATTTTCTACTCATTGGCTTCTTCCATGCTGGTGCCAGCTTGTATAGAGGTTTCCAGAATTTCAAATCGAATCCACTTATCACATTTTGATTGTTTAAACGATTTTACAAAACGTTTTAACCATTATAGTGAATAAATAGGATGATTAAACTTCAATTTTGATTATATTTTACGGACAAAATCGCCTCGTAACTTGTGAGTCAAATTCCATGCCTCGTTTTGACTCATTTTTCAATATACTTGAATTCTGAAATTCCATACTTTGATTGTTTATGAATCAGTGCCTATACAAGAAAAAGGTTTCAAAGCACAAGATAAATTTATACAAGAAACAAGATTCAAAGCAAGTGGGTCAAATATGATATTTTCACATACGCAGAGTAAGATTAAATAGGATAGTAAAAACAAAACAAAAAATTAGATTAAAGTTTACCAAAAGTTATAGTCTGAGATTTTAATCATAATTTTCTGATATTTTTACCCACTGAAAACAAATTGCATCGCAAGAGAATACACTCATCTCAAAAATTGAAATTGTTCACGTTTTAACGCACTTTATGATGAATTGATTCAATTAACTATTTTTAAATAAGTGTATTTATGCTTTTTACTTAAATTGAATCTACTGGAACTGGAAGTGTCCATCCACGAGAACAATTACGATGTTCTGCATCTCACAAATCTTTTCATTTGTTTGTTTTTTTAAAATCCTATTATCATGCCCGGAAAGAGAACCCCAAGGTTTCCTAGGCTACCAAATGCTTTTGCTACCAAGATCCAAACAATGTTTAAAAACACATGAAAATTCCACCTTAGAGGAGTATCTTGCCATGCTTTACAAATCCTCTTCAACACAAAGTTCCTGGATAGTAATGTCAAAGGCAATACACAGGTCCTGGATAGTAATGTGGCATCACAATTTTGAATTTTTTATCCATGAACAAAAAGAATATATGAATTGGCAAAGTTAGCTTGGTTTGAGCACAAAGCTATGAAGCTGATGCATCTGTCATAAGTTATATGGCTGTTGAGTTTGGCAGGTTGTCTGTTTGTCGAGATATTGAATCTCAAAACAGTCTCCTTAATACATTCTATGTACTTTCTTAACTACATATCTACTATGATGTTAAATTTCTTCATGAATGCAGACGGTATAATATTGTCTTAGAGAGGAAATGGGATATGGTAAGCCTCTTGTCTCATAGAATTTTACAAGCCATAATCCAGGCTCATGAATCTCTGTATTAAAGCTATATTTTATTAGTATAATTTTTTGACATGGATGCAACCGGAATAATAAATATTAGTATGAGAAAAAGAAATTATTATTGACAAGACAGTAACCTTTCAACACTCATTATACTTTAAAGAAAGAATGATGTGAAAATATTCAGTGCAGTAGCTACAGCTATGTCTGAAAGTGAAACTGGCTTTTATTCATTCTGTGAATCCCATTAACTAAACCTCGCAAGGTATCAAATGTTTTCCAATTTAGAGCTTTCGAATTTAATTTCATATATTCCTGTGCACAATTGAAAGTTTATAATTTCTGACGTTTTTCATGCAATGGTTTGTCTTGATACAGCTTTGGAATTAATGAAAAAGGATGTGGTTTGTCTTGATAGAGCTTTGGAATTAATGAAAAAGGATGTGGTGGCAATAATAGGCCCGCAATACTCTGACCTTGCTCGTGTTGTATCTCATATATCAAATGGACTTCAAATACCACTTTTGTCCTTTGCAGCTACTGATCTAACTCTGACATCATATGAATACCCTTACTTTAATCGTACATGACCTACAGTGATGTTTATGAAATGGAAGCAATTGCCGATTTTGTGGATTCTTACAGTTGGAGAGAAGTTATTGCTATGTATATAGATGATGATTATGGAAGAAATGGAATTTCTGCATTGGAGGATGCTCTGGCAAATGTGGGAGCTAAGATTACCAACAAGGCAGCTATGACTCCAGGAGTTGGCCAAAGTGAGATGGCTAAGGTGTTGGCAAACGTGGCTTCGATGGATACACGAGTTTTTGTAGTCCATATGTATTCAGATGTCGGCCTTAAACTTTTTTCCGAAGCTAAGGTCATTGGATTGTTTAGCATCGGCTATGTCTGGATAGCCACAGATTGGCTGTCTACTGTCTTCGATTCTGGTCTAATTGAAGCAGATAGCATGAAGTAACTTCAAGGGTTAATCAGCCTGCGTCCACATACTCCAAATTCAGGACAACAGCGTGTATTCCGACAGAGGTGGAAAAATTTACAAACAGATAATATGGTTAATGTCTCCTTCAATGCATTTGGATCGTATGCCTATGACAGTATACTGACGATTGCTCATTCTATAGATGCCTTCTTGAACCAAGGAGGAAATATCTCTTTCGCAGAACAATCTCCTCTATCACGTTCGAGTGGAGGTAAATCAGAAGTAGCAGTTCTGAAGGTCTTTGAAGGAGGAGCACAGTTACAAAAGATAATATTACAAACTAATTTCAACGGCATTGCAGGTCCTGTCCACTTGGACAAAAACAGGAGCTTGATGGGCTCTACTTTTGAAATTATCAATGTATTTGGTAAAGGCTTCCGCAGCATTGGATTCTGGTCAAAACGAACTGGTTTATCAGTCACCCCTCCCGAAAATACAGCTGCAATCATGTTGGAAAATGGTAATTACTCGCAGATCAGTTCGCAATCTTCAGCTGACATAGTACGCAACTTTCAGCCGGCTTTGTCAGAGGCCGTACAAGTCGAAATCTTGTCTGCCAGTCTGGCAAGGAGGAAAAGTCTTCGAGTAGGCAACATAGTCCAGTCGAATTTATTTCAGAAGCTAAGTTATTAGGTAGCAGTTATTACAGCCTTTAATGGCAGACCAGTCGACCCATGCTGTAGCAATTTTCAAATTGCCTATAAATAGAAGAAGCATTGTTGTAAATCAGGAGAGAGGAAGAACACAGGTAGTAGACAGCAGAGGAACTCCCGGTGAGGAAGAACAGTTGAAGCTCAAGCTTCTGTACATGCAATTTAGTCGACGAGCTGAAGCTCTGTAGACGGACGAGTCTGGTCGGACAAGTCTGGACCGACCATTTTGTAACCGACGAGTTTGTAGTACTTTGTTATTTCAGCATAGTTAATATATGAAATAGTTTGTGGTTGAATGCATGATTATTTGGCCGCATATGTTTCCAGATTTACTTCTGTAAATGTCTTTTACAGTTACTGTCAAGTGAAAGAACAAGAACCCATAAAAATCTCACTGCGTGAGTGGTCGAAGAGCCGACTAGAGTGGTCGGTTGGTCAACCGACTAAGCAGCCAACTTGGTCGGAGAGCTGACTTGGTCGAAGGTCCGACTTGGTCGGAGTAAAATTGGTCGAGGTAAAAATCAGTCGGACAAGTAAGTCGGAGTAATTTTGGTCGAGTGAAGGACCGACTAAAATTTGCAAACTTGTCTAGTCGGACATAGACAAGTTTCACCCGACTGATGAAAAAGAAAAGTTGGTCGACGTGAAAAGGTAAAATTTGAAATTTGAATTTCGACTGAGCCCTAAACTCAAGTTTAGTCGGCTCGGTTTTGGCTATCTGGTATCAGAGCAAGGTTATATCACAACAAGGTTTACATCAGTCCAAGATTTTAGGAAAGAAATCTTGTCTTAAAGAGTGGAATTTAATTTTCTAAGGAAAGTTAATTAAATTAAAAATGGCTTCCACTTCTGGTTCA
>LPNX010281783.1:6642-43653 GCA_001517045.1 Pseudotsuga menziesii
TTATAATTAAGAGGTCATGTGTGTACTTGTTTAAAAAAAATTGATGATCATTTGATGCTTACAACCTTCATGTAGGGCGAAAGGCAACTATTTCCTCCGGTGATCATGTCTACAACATAGAGAACCACACCTATTGCTCAATACGTCCAATAAGGATATAACTCCAAGTTTTACATCGTCTATACAAAGGGTAGGCCTTGTGGTCTAGGCCATGCTTTATGACCAAATACTAGAGACAAAGGCCCTAAGACCCGTTCCTCTATGAATCATGTATCATGTATCATGCACATGCTCTTAAAAACCAATTTCAAATAAATTTTTATAAAAAATTTATTATTTGTCTCGGGCCTACAGTTGATTAATTGTATTTATGGTTCATATAGGTTTTTTTAGTTGGTGTTTTATCGATTTTTTTCAATCTTCCATGAATTCACGGAGGATTGAAAAAAATCGGGCAGCATTTCGGCTTGCCCGAGACACATTTCAAAAATAAACCGGTAGCATAAACCCTACCGGTTGACATAATTTATATATATATATATATATATATAACAAATTAACAAAAAAATTCAATTTAACTACAAATTTTCAAAAATCTGGCAGCATTTCTGCTTGCTGGTACACATTTTAAACATGAAAATTATAAAAATATAAATTTACTAAATTTGAAAACAAAACTATAAAAACATACGATTACTAAATTTGAAAACAAAACTATAAAAACATACGTTTACTAAATTTGAAAACAAAATTATAAAAATATACATTTATCAAATTTTATATATTTATAAAAAAAAAAATTAAATTCCATTTAAATTGAAAAATGTTACCTCTTTGCTCCGACATTGTGATGAGGATGGGTTGCTTTGGGGCGATGGTCGCTGTTCCTCGGTCGAGTTCGCTGTCCCTCGGTCGAGTGATTGAAAATGACAATTGGGGCCCCCGCGGCCCCTTTTTATAATTTTTTTTGAAAAAGGTACCTCGGTCGAGGTATTTATTAACCCTCGGTCGAGGTTATAATACCTTGACCGAGGGTTAATAAATACCTCGACCGAGGGATGAAAAAAACCTCGATCGAGGGCTTTATAAAACCTCGGTCGAGGTATTAATACCTCGGTCGAGGGTTTAACAAGCCCTCGACCAAGGTACGTTTTTTTGTTTTTGGCAAGATGCGGTTGCCAAAAAGTGTTACCCAGGTCCGTGGATTCACCCAGGTGTCCCTGTCAAGTTCTTGAAGCCCGAATGGAGAGCTTATTACGAAATACTGGTAAGGTATGTGTCTTGTGATAGATGTTTCTCCCATTTACACTATTACCATTTAAGATTGCTATTAGCATTACAGGGTTGTAAGCTCAATTTGTTGTTCTATTTGTGGCAAAGTTTGAAGAAGATGTCACAGGCAGTTAGAAGTTTTAGTAACCCTGATAGAAGTCTTTTCCACCATGGGTTAATCAAAATTATAGTGCAACATCAATTGTCTATAAATGGCAAGTCATGGGATAGTTTTTTAACCGACCGTCAGGTGGGGTCGACGCAGTACGGCCGAACCCATCCCCAAGAATTCGTAAGAAACGAAAAGCTATAAAGTCTGAGGTCAATAATACTTCTGAAACTGTATCAGAGGTAAAAGGGTTCGGGGAAGTCAGTATACCCATAAACAAGGGGATTAGTAATGATGATGATAGGAATACAGTCCCTTGTGGCTCTAAAACAGTCCTGAATCAGCCCTTATCTGGTAAAGGTTATAGCATCCCTGCAGAAACAGAAGAAAAATTAACCAAAAACAAAAATGTTAATGATGTTGAGTGTAAAAATCTATTTGAAGCAAATAATTCTTATGAACACAGCAGGGAATTTATGCGAAAATTAGATCATCTTGCCCAGATTTGCTGTGATAAGGGAGGGTTTGATTCGAAAAATCTGTTGTTTTTGAGAAGGGTTGCTAGGAGTATGAAACCTTCAATTTCGGTTCCTATGGCTCATCAATAGGTTTCTCAGCCTGCAGTCATCCATATTGAAGATGACATTCCATCATCTATCCCTGAAACTATTTATGAAAATAATCCTACTTTTGTAAAGGGTAATGATGCAAACTCGGGCAAGGCCGAGGTTACTCAACCAGGTATAGACACAGGCATTGCAGATCCTGAACCATCATCTAGTTAGCATATCGATATCCCTAACTCTCCTCAGGTAGCCATTGAAGAAGAAACTCTGCAGCATGTACTAGATAATGCATACCAGGACAAGATTACAGAGTTGAAGGATAAACTTAAGCATTGCTTATCCAATACAACATTGTTAGAAGAGGAAAATAGAACATTTAGAGAATAGTTACTGGATTGGATCAGCAGATGGAAAGAAACAAGTGCTAAAAGGAATCAGTATAAAAAAGCAAAGAGGTCAATAATTAGTACGAACCAGCACCTACTTGAGAGAATTGAAAAACAAAACATAAAGATTATCAGGTTAAAGGCCAAATTAACTGAAGCACGAAGAGCAATCGCTCTTCAAAGTAAAACATGAATGGTTATTCTCATTTTCCTTTCAAAGTGCATGATCGTATTGCTATCAAATAGGTAATGAAATTTTTTTTACATGCCTGTAAAATCGCAGATTTTACAGGCATGCATTAAAATATTAGTTTATTCTGTTGTATTTATTGTAAACAGCCTTAATGAGATACTTCGTTTGTTAAAAGCAGGTGGGTTTGTCATCAATCCTCTCCAGAGTATCAGGATGTTGTTAATGTGTTGGCTAGGAGATGTGGCTGTTTGTTAAAAGCTAGAGTTTCATCAATGGCCAAGAATTTTCCAAGTACCTGGAAATCAGCAAAGATATAGCCTTGTCATTTTTCTGTTTATAGTGACAGGTGGTTGATATAAGAGATTCGATTCTCTTTATTGTTAGAGGAACCCTATAATGTTGCATGTAACATTAATAGGGAAAACTGAATCATAGTACTATATGAGGTAGGAATTTTGATAAACTAAGCATGGAGTGTTGGAAGAAAACATACTGGAAATATACTTTGTAGCTGGTGTTATTTCATTCCTGAAGTTGAATCTTTGGATGTGAATACAACTGGACATCTATAGACTGATACCATTACTGGTATTTTTGTTTTGGATATATTATATATATTTCAGCATCTTATCTTCTATCTTAATATTAACACATTATGCTTTGATATATGTGTGTTTAATTACAATTTGCACTTTATCAGTTCGATATCGCATTTTGAACAAATATATCGTTATGATTGTGTTTATTAGTATTTTTACTATAAACTTAAGATATAATGATATACTCTTCTGTCTGTTAAAAATATCATTTGTATGTTGACAGTGATTTTATAGTAGACAATATCTTTAAGTTCAAATAGCTGTGTTGATAATTAATTATTAATTGATTTCAGAAAGTTAAAATAACTGTCTATTGTCAGTTGTTTCTTCGATTCTGTTGTCATATAACAAAGTGACTTATTATTCATAATTTAAATGTTTCTATTTAAATTGTGCTTTTAGTCTTTTTGTTCATTTTTTATTGATTAATAATTAATCTAGTCTTTAGAAATGCTCTCAGCTGAGATAGGACAGGTAGAATAATTTAGATTAAGTTTTATTTCGATATATTTAATTAACAGCTGTTAAATCAATTAGTATAATTTTAGTATACTTTTGACAGGTCTTTTCAAAACTTGGAGTCTTTCCTTAAGAAAGCAATCATAAGACAGTTTAGATAGACTAATTATAGGATTCATTTAGGCAACTTAAATAGTTTTAGGATTTAATTGAATAGAAATAACATTAGAATAGGTTAGATTTTGCTGATTTTTTTTTCTCCTTAAGAGAAAAATCAGCTGGTAGCAGGACCACAACCTGCGAAGCTTTGCTAATCCAAACACACCGGACGTTGTTTTAAGCTGATTGTGTGGGAAAAACTTCCTTGTTGGCCTAGGTCAGAAAATTGGTCCAACAAGACCAGATATACTCGATGACAGAATGTGCATGAATGTTGACCAGCCTGTGCAAAGATCAATCTCGATGCCCTAAAATTTTTCCTTCAGCTTAACATATCTCCAAGGCTGAGGTTCTACCTCTCCACGAAGTTTGCAGAGGCCTGATAGAGTTTGATGATGAACATTTGGTTCGAAAATCTTGTCTTCCTAGGGGTGTTGATGGTTGGTGAGCAGGTTCCATGCTCACTCATCACCTTGGTATTTTCATGCCAATGGTGACACCAGCCATCAGGGCCTAGACATGATATCCACATCTCCAACGACGCGAGACCTGGAAACATACTCCCCGTAAGTGTTTTTCCAGGAATCCCTGATACCATCGCACCCACCAAAGCCTCCGTAGAAAGGGTCAGCCATTGGCTATTCTCTGTGAAGATGTTCATTCGGATGGGAGCATCAGGGGTTTAAAGCCCTAAAAACCCTGTTTGTGAAGTCCACTTTCCTAGGGTGGTGGGGATGGAGTAGATATTCTACACCTTATTACTTGTGGGAGAATTCACCTCAATAGAGGTGAGGAGTATAAGAATGATGAGCCACCCCACAGGTCTATATTAGCCAGAAGCAATGTGACACTTCTTCCAGAGCCCACATATAACAATGTTACCCGACGGGGAAGGAGGTGGCGGATGTGACTAGACTGAATAAGGATGCCGATTACCACGCCAGTGTGTGCCCATGCGAAAAGCTACATTTGAACGCGATGGAAGCACACACCTCAAAGTATAGAAGCAGGAATCCTACTTATCATCTGTTGTGGCGACCGAACGTGTTGAACTGTTAGCCAGGATGAATAAAGCCACTAGCTCTGTAATTTTTGTTTCTATTTGTAAAATGTGGTGATAGCCCACTCTTTGCACTGTTAACGCCAGATGGCGACTTGTAACAGTTTTTTATTCTGTAGTCTCAGCATTAGGATGGTATAAAAATGCTCCCGATAGAAGGAGAAAGGGGTTGAAAAATTGGATTGGGAAACAATCCTCAGGCTGAGGTTCTTGTTTGTAAAACTCATCACCTGTGGATGAATAAATTGCAGTGAAGGATTGTCATTCATAGTCAATATTCCTATGTTATTCGTTTTCCCAATAAGTGCTTTCTTTTATGTGTGAATGTGTTTCCTATTCCCACTCCATTTTTTTAATTGCTTTCATGCTTGCGACTTAGGGTATAGTGGTGTGGAATTTACACTTGTTATGCTTCAGCCATTGTTACAAGAATTTAATGATGGTTCTTCTAAATTCATATGGAATTCATCTTGACGATGCTCCATATGATGGAATGTCCCTCCTTGTCTTCTGAAACGCCCACTTAAATCTCCTGATTGGGAAATCAGTAGCTATCTTGCCTCCTCTTGCAATTTTATGTCACTCTTCCACCAGAAGCTGATTCTTATGCAGGTTTTGACTCCACTTACCAATGGCCCTTCATCCCCTCGATAATCCCCCCATGCACTTTCCTTGCCATACTTTTCCCCATTCAGGATCCTAGCCCCCTAATCATACCGATTGAAAATCCTATGTGGAGCAGTCTCAAGTGACACACAAGACTGACAACCTTATGTGGAGATGCTCCGATGAAGAACGAGAGATCCCTCTCTGACCGTGTAGGGCTCGAAGCACGGATAAATTGGTTCTGCTGTTACTCGGAGGCAGGCCTTTCCGCAACCTTGGTCTCATTTCCGGTGCTAAGAAATTGGCGCCGTTGCCAGGGATGAGATTGAATATCATCCCTGGGAAAAACGACAAAGATTCAAAGTATAAAGAGTTTCTGTGGGCAAACAGAGATTCTTACATGTGAAAAAGTTGTATCATTTGCCCTGGTGACTCCACTGAAAGATTCTGGAAGGTGACTCGATTGAGGAGACCAATGGTTAGAAATAAAGAGATAGGGAGAGGTCTCAAATATTCCCTGGATCTGAACGAAAGGTTTAGATCTAACTGTTGATGGTGAACAATGGCCAGACATCAAGAAGGTCATGTCTCTCTTCACCTGGTGACTCCATCTGCAAAGGATCCATTCTTCATAATTTTCTATGGCAGCTCCACTATCAAATGGGGTTGGAAAGCTTGAGGTGTTGATTCAGTTTCTCCACCCTCAAGATGACTTCTCGAGCTTCAAGGTATGCTCCTATGAATCTTGTGTCCATTCCTGGTTATCCCAATAAAATACCTCAGGTAAATTGGAAAATGTATCTTCCAATATTCAATGATGAAAAGGGTGATGATGTTGCCATCCATTTATTTAGATTTCATAAGCATATACATAAGCTGGGAGTGGGATGGCATGAAGATTCTTTAATGAAACTGTTCATGTTTACTTTAGAAGGATATGCAAGGTCTTGGTATGAGGGATTTCCAGTAGGGAGTTTATCCTCCCTTAAATACTTTCATACAATATTTCATGAACATTTCAAAAGGCATTATCCTTCTTTGTTTTTACTTTAAGACTGTTGCACACACGATAGAGAGTTCATTGAAAATGTGAAACATGAGTGTGGTGATGATCAGTATTTGGATGAAGAGGTTTTAGAGGTCTTACATGAGTATTCAGCTCAAAAAGAAATAAAATTCAATTCCCATGATATTCAAGGAAACTCCTAGTAGTCAGTATTGTCTTCCTCAGCTGAAGTTGACATAGACCAAAGCTCTGTTTCAACCGGTTATATCTCTCTCCCTAAAACTGATGATGATTTGCAGCATTCTTGCCATTCTATGTGTGACTAGGAGAGAGGTTGGGACTATCAATCGAATCCTTCCTCATGTTTTTCAACTTCCGAATTTTTGTTACAAGAAGAGGCCTCCCCTTCACAACCAGAAAATTCCTTTCCGCAGCAGCAATCTCTTGAAAGTCACAGTGCTTTTGTGATTGATTACACAGAAGATGATAATTTTGGAAAATTTCAGTCTTGTATTCCCTACACATGTTCAATTTCTGAAAATGCAAGTAAAGAGAAATCAGATTTTTAAACAGTGGTTGAAGGAGGATTGCCACATGTTGATCAGATTCATATTACACCCAAATATTTACATGAATATATAAAGCTCTATTTTCTTGAAGGAGATGAGCAACCTAGTGATTTGGAAGGAGAGGGGTATACCAATTTGTTTTTTGAAGAATGCAGTAAACCTGTCACAATTTTTGTTAGTGAGGAAAATCTCATTGCAATCCAAGATCAGAAGTATGAATACATAGTGAAAACTAGACATGTTGAAGAAATGAATAATGTTTCTGCTAAAATATATAAAGAACATGAAGTTTTAAAATCAAAAGTTTTAGATGAAGTTGTGGATGTTTCGCATGGAAATTGTCATGTGTTTTCCTTGCATGGTTATTTTGAATATCGGTTTGACAGCGTGCAAGGGAATTTACAGTTGGGGCGGCTTTCTCATGGTTAGCCAACGACATAATTTTTTGAGGGTTGTCATGTTTTTTGTGACCCCGTGGCCAAATACATGGAGGGTCTAGGTGAAGGCAATGATTGGTCATATCTCTGCCTTAAACATCAGTTTGTTTATCATTCCCTTCTCCCATTATCTATTTCATTTTTGTCCATCCAGCACCATACAAGAACAAGAATATTAGGCAAGTTGCTTGATTGGCTTCACTAGAAATCTGATTTCACTTAATTGGACTTGTGTACAAAGTTAGGTAGAGTAGGTAGGAGAAAATAAGCTCATATATTATTGAGCATTTCCTTCATTACTGTTTTCAGTTTGTTTCCATTTTCAGTTACCATCACAGGTTTATAGTTTCCAGCATGATTTGCAAGAGTGTCACGTATTCGCTGAAGTAGCAACATGAAGCAGAATGGAGAGGCCCAAGATGAGCAAAAGGTGGCCCAATGGATTTGGCACTTGGTCTATGGGGGTTCTTTGCTACCATGCTGGGAGGATAGCATCCCTTGTAGAGCCAGTTTTTAACACTCTATTTTAACAGTTGATTCGAGGGCTTGAAAGAGGTTCGATAAGGGTCCCAGCCCCTTAAATCTCATGTGACCATCCTTCAACAATGAAAGCAATGAGTGTATCATGACATTGGGTGCAATCCATATTCAAGGGCTGTGATTCGTCGGAGGTAGATCAATGGTTCCAGATCGCTTCACGTAGACAAACATGTGCAGTGCAAGCTCCTTTCCCAGATCATGAAATCCATTAATGACCGAAAGATTTAGACAGTTGAGATGTGGCTTGGGGCAGATCTACGGCCTACAGTGACTTCGCAATCCATACTTAGTGGGTAAAACCGCAATCTCAAATTGTGAAAAGGTGTAGAGGTCAAAAGGATCAACAGCTGTGATAAAAGCGAGAAGAGATCAATGGCTATGGTTCATTTCGAAGGGTGAACTAGCATGGGCAAATAGTTGAGTTCTTCGTTGCGAAAAAGGGTGGGGCCTATTCCAATCCATGGCTGCATGAGAGCCAGCCTCGATCAATGACTCAGAACATATCACGATCCAAACTGCCCATGATGTACTAAAGAGAAAGATCGGCGGCGAGATAAGTAGAATGTGGATAGTGGATACGAAGCTTACTTTGATCGAGCGGCTGAAGAAGACTCCTGAAGTGCAAATCTCCCATCATGTGTGGAAATGACAGTAGAGGGGGCATTCACACGTGTAATCTGCCTAATCACAGATTGGTCGACTCCTACGATGCCATCCAAGATATTCCTGAGATGGGAGTCTCCTCCAGTGGCATAGTTTTCTCGGTTTGCAAGTGTGGCGCATGTTCATTACAGAGGAAGCCATCCCTCTGAGGTGACTTTGTGTGGACTGGCTGACGAAAATGAGTAAAGTAGTTGGCGAATCCATTTCTCACACGAGGCGAAGCCAACACATTGTGGAGGTGTACACTTTAGGGAATATGCAGCATGGATCTACTGTACCAGAGGAAGTTCATTGCCACCTTCGATAGTAGACAGTGCGATGTCGTGACCTATGAAGCCAAATAACCAGAATCCCTAGAAAACAAGAGATCACTCCACTCGCACCTTCGCACATGTTGAGACCAGATATAATCGATGACAAAATGTGCAGGAATGTTGACCAGCCTGTGCGAAGATCAATCTCGATGCCCTATAAATACTGCCTCCAACTCAACATATCTCCAAGGCCGAGGTTCTACCTCTCCATGAAGTTTGCAGAGGCCTGATAGAGTTTGACGATGAAGATTTTGTTTGAAAAGCTTGTCCATCTGGGGGTGTTGATGGTTGTGGAGAAGGTTCCATGCTCACTCATCACCTTGGTATTTGCATGCCAATGGTGACACCAGCCATCAGGGACCAGACATGATATCTACATCTCCAACGATGCGAGACCTAGACACCTACTCCCTGTAAGTGTTTTTCCAAGAACCCCTGATACCATCGCACCCACCAAATCCTTCACAGAAAGGGTCAGCCATTGGCTATTCTTTGTGAAGATGTTTGTTCGGATGGGAGCGTCAAGGGTTTAAATCCCTAACAACCCTGTTTGTGAAGTCCACTTTCCAAGGGTGGTGGGGCTATTGTATATCTTCTACACCTTATTACCTACAGCAGAATTCACCTCACTAGAGGTGAGGAGTATAAGAATGATGAGCCACCCCGCAGGTCTATATCAGCTAGAAGCAATGCGACACTTCTTCCAGAGCCCATGTATAACAATGTTACCCGACGGGGAAGGAGGTGGCGGATGTGACTAGACTAAATAAGGATGTCGAATACCTCACTAGTGTGCGCCCATGTGGAAATATGCATATGAATGTGGTGGAAGCACACACCTCAAAGTATAGAAGTAGGCATCCTACTTATCATCTGTCGTGGTGGCCAAACGTGTCGAACTTTTAGTCAGGCTGAATAAAGCCACTATCTCCATAATGTTTTTTTCTATTTGTAAAACATGGCGATAGCCCACTCTTTGCACTGTTAACACTAGATGGCAACTTGTAACGGTTTTTTAATCTATAGTCTCAGCATTAGGATTGTATAAAAAATCTCTCGATAGAGGGAGAAAGGGGTTGGAAAATTGGATTGGGAAATAATCCTCGGGATGAGGTTCCCATTTGTAAAACTTGTCACCTGTGTATGAATAAATTGCAGTGAAGGATTGTCATTCATAGCCGAGATTCCTATGTTATTTTTTTTCCCAATAAGTTCTTTCTTTTATGTGTGAATGTGTTTCCTGTTCCCACTCCATTTTGTTTATTGCTTTCATGCTTGCGACTTAAGGTATAGTGGTACAGGATTCATACTTGTTATGCTTCGGCCACTGTTACAAGCATTTAACGATGGTTCTTCTAAGGTCATATGGAATTCATCTTACCAGTGCTCCATATGATGGACCGTCCCTCCTTGTCTTCTGAAACGCCCGCTTAAATCTCCTGATTGGGAAATCAGTAGCTATCTTACCTCTACTTGAAATTTTATGTCACTCTTCCACCACCAGCCAATTCCTATGCAGGTTTCGAATCCACTTACCCATGGCCCTTCATCCCCTCAATAATCCCCCCATGCACCTTGACATACTTTGCCCCATTCAGGATCCTAGCCCCCTGATCATACCGATTGAAAATACTATGCGGAGCAGTCTCAAGTGACACACAATACTGACAACCTTATGTGGAGATGCTTCGATGAAGAATGAGAGATCTCTCTCTAACCGCGCAGGGCTCGAGGCGTGGATAAAGTGGTTCTGATGTTACTTAGAGGCGGGCCTTTCCAAAAACTTGGGCTCATTTTCGGTGCTAACAAACTCCATATACCAATTGAAAAGGGAATGTCCCAATTGATTTCTTTATAGGTACTCTATCAGCCCAAAGAGAAAATTTTAATTTGGTACCCCAGCTCCTTTTATTTTCAAATAACATTTTCTTGATACTGTTCAAAATATTTTTATTACTAGACTTTGCTAATCTATTACCCCGTGGGTAATATGGTGTGGACTATTTCAAGCTAATATTATTTTCTTCACAAAAATTCACCATCTTTTTTTACTTAAAAGCAGGAGCATTATCCGTAATTAATTTCTTAGGGAATCCAAATCTGCTAAGAATATTTTCCTAAAGGAAATTAATTATGACTTGTTCAGTTGCCCTCCTTGTGGGGATTTCCTCCACCCACTTAGTGAAAATATCAGTGGCAGTTAGAATCCATTTGTGCTGACCACTAGAAGGAGGATGAATTTATCCTATGAAATATAAACCCCATTGCTGAAATGGAAAGTTTACTACTATAGGTTTCAAGGGTAATGACTGAAGTTTATGCTTACCTGCAAACTTCTAACACTCCACACATGCTCTGACCTGATGATATACATCTGAGAAAAGAGTAGGCTAATAATATCCTGCTCTTAGGATTTTAAATGTAGTTACTTTCTAGTACTTGTGCCCACCAAATACTCCACTATGCAATTCAGTAGTAACAACATCAACTTCTGATTTTTCCAAACATTTAAATGATATTCCTCCAGGATCTCTCCAGTACAAGACATCATCCATTAAAATGTATTTCACTGCTCTAAGTTTTAATGATCTACATCCATTTCTATTCAATTATAGAGGGCATTGTAAATATAAAAGGAAATATACAATTTCTTTATACCAAGAAGAATCACAATACCTGCTATAAATATGTTGCTTACTGTATTCTGCTGCCATATCTTGTTCTGAATTTTCTGCCATCAAATGAAGATTTAATACCTGACAATTTGATTCCTATTAGAAGCTTGGCTAAGCCCTATCCTTTCACCAATTTTGTTGGTTTAATATCCACTTCATATTCCATAACCTTTGCTATCCATCTGCCTCTTTTTCCCTCGCTGTCAGGTTAAACTAAAATCTCCTTGACTACTGAACTTGGAACATATGCCAAAATCTTGGAATGTAAAACATATATTCTGAAAAAATTGAGAGCTTTAACTAATGCATATGCTTGCTTTTCCATTGTATTATATTTAAGCTATGAATCTATTAATGTTTTACTAAAAAAACAAATTGGTTGTTCCAAGCCATCTGAATTCTTTTGCAATAACACAACAGCTATGGTATCTTCAAATGCGAATGAAAAAATTGCAAAATACTTAGTATAATTTGGAGCTATCAATATTGGTGCTTCTATAAATGCATGCTTTATTGCTTCAAATGACTGTCTAGCTTGATCTAACCATTTAAACTCCCTATCCTTCTTGAGCATCTCAGTGATATGTTTGATAATTTCTGTGAAATTAGGAATAAAACATCTTAAAAAATTAATTTTCCCAATGAAAGATTGAATCTCTTTTTTATTTCTAGGAATAGTAATTTTTAAGATGGCTTTTACTCGCTCTGGATCTATTTTGATTCCTTCAGCAAAAACAATGTGCCCTAACCACTTATTTTCTGTCATAGCAAAGTGAGACTTCTTTGGGTTTAATGACAAACCAAATTTTTGGCACTTAATAAAAACTTGTCTTAGATGTTTCAGATGATCTTCATCAGACTTGGAAAATAGTGTGATATCATATTGGTATATTACTATGATTTTTTCATTCTCCCCCACAAAGGCTATGTCCATAGCCCTTTGAAATGTGGCACCTGCGTTCATAAACCCAAAATGCATTTTGTCGTACATAAAAGTCCCCCATGGAGTTGTAAATGTTGTTTTTTCTCTATCTTCAGGCTGTACTACAATCTGGTTATAACTAGAAAAACCATCAATCATTGAAATTCTATGAGACCCTACAACTCTCTGCAAAATTTGATCAATTTTTGGTAATGAATAATTGTCTTTCAAACAAGATCTGTTCAAGTTGCGGAAGTCAACACAAAGCCTTATTTCTCCATTTTTCTTATGTACAGGCACCAAGTTTGCAATCTAGGATTAATATCTCAGATGCACAATAATTTTTGCATCCAACAATTTTTTTACCTCCTTTTCAATTACTGGCAGCAATGTTGGGTTAAGCCTTCTAAGTTTTTGTTTAAAAGGCTCATTATTTGGTTTCAAAGGAATTTTATGCTGAATTATGATAGTGTCATAAGTTCTTAAATATTGATATGACCAAGCAAAAATGTCCACAAACTCGTTTAGCAAACTAATTTATTTTTTCTTTTCCTTTTCTAACAGTGACTTTGAGATTCTGATCATTATAGGTTCAGCTTCATAACCAATCTTATAATCTATAATATTCTCTTCAGTGGTCTGCAAGGTGGGCTTCAACAACGTATCATCCTTTGAAAACAACCTCTCAAGTTGAACAAGCCCCTTAGGAATGATATTTCCTTTTAATTCAACAATATCATGATCAACTATTGAATCATTTATACAAGGTTCATTTTCCATTATTTCAAAATCCTGTTCTTGATCAACTAAGTCATATGAAAATTCACCTACTAACTCCAGAAATTCTTTTATAACTAATTATCATGAAAAAATTTCCAGTGTTTAATGTCATCTAGAACAAATGGCCTATATCTCACATCAATTGGATATTTCAAATGTGTCACTTTTGGAACCTTAAAGTAAGTTGCTGCTAAGGCTAGGGTTGTTTCATTATATTCTCTTGGAACATAAGTTATATTTAAAGTTATAAAGAATTTTTCTATTAAATCCCAAGCCTCATTTCTATAAACTTTCAACAAATGTTGCTTTACTTGGTAGACATTCTTTACTTGCTGGATTACTAATTCGGAGTCGCCAAACACAGCAAGCTCTTGAATACCCAAATCTTTTGCTGCTCTTAATCCAAGAATCAAAGGCTCATACTCAGCAGTATTATTGGTTGTTTTAAACTCCAAATTGTACATAAGAGAAACGACCTCACCTCCAGCTGAAATCAGTAACACTCCTGCTCCTGCTCCCTCCTTACTTGATGAACCATTAAAATACATCTTCCATAAACCATCTGGTTTTTCTTTCTTTGTCTGAACTGGAATATCTTTATGCACTTGTAAAACTCCTTTGGCCTCATCACTTAATTGCAACATACAAGAACCAAGGTTCTCATCAATTGAATAAATTGGATGATTATTAGGGTGTTTACCAAATATGCCATCTATACTTCTCTGTAAAGTCTTCTGAATTCTCCTCCAAACACTGGAATTGTAGCATATGAAAGGTCCATTTGCATAGTTCCTCCCACTCTCTTTGCCCAAGATCTAGAAAATAGCATACCGAATTTAGGAGAAATGTCTGCTACAAGTATGTCCATCAAACTCTTCATAGGTATTTGAGTCAAATTGACCACAAGAACTTTAATAATCCCAATACACTTCACTTCCCTAGAGTCAAACGCATACAAATCATGATATGGTTTAGTAACACTCATCCCTAAAACTTCCATGACTGCTTTTGACATGAGGTTATGTGAAGCTCCTGAGTCTAGAAGACAATTGTGTACTAATTGCTCATGCACTGAAAGAGTCACATAAAAAAGAGAAGGATATTCTAAATTATCATCAGGCTGATCAAAAGTTTTAGAACCCACAATGATGGTAGGTTTTCCATCTTGCAAATTGATTTCATCAGATGGGATAGAATTCACTGCATTTTTAAAATTTTTAAAAGTTGCTTCCCTGTCAGCTTTGTTTTTTATCAACTCCGTTAAAGGAACATGGATCTTAACCTTATTAAGTTCATGCTCCAAATTAAACCCACCTACATCTTTATTCACTTCCTCCAGACTTACCACTTCATCTCTTTTCTCTTTTACAATTTGTTTCTGATTTAAAGGCATATTTTGTTTAGGAGGAACAATTTTCGCAATCTTCTTAGCCTGTGATGCATGTTTTATCCCTGATCTAAGACCATATGATTTCTGTGGAATCCCCTGACAAATTTCAGGCATGGACATTTGATAATCATTTTCTTCATAATGATCAAGCACTGTAGCATGATGATATTCATCTTTAGTCAAAAAATGAGAAGAAGAATCATCATCAAATTGACTAATGATATGTTCTTGTTCTTGTGCACCAACCAATTTGGAGCTATCAATATTGGTGCTTCTATAATCAAAATTACTAGGATTTGGATAATTCACTGGCATAGTCTTTACAAAAGGTATGTTGATTGAAATCAAAGAACAAGCCCCTGTCTGCAATGCTTCAAGTTTAACCTCCTCAGATAACAAAGGATTTTTGAAGACTTGAAAATTGCCTATTTGAGAAGGGGTAAATAGAAGATCTAATTCTTCTTTTCCTTTCTCAGAATGTGGATCAAAAGAAGGAACAGGGAAAAATGAATATTCAAGAATCTCCAAGGCTGAAGGATGTTTAAATTTTTCTAATGAGGTAGAACTTAACCTTCGCCTAGCTTCTTTTAATATCTATTCAAGATATGAGACTCGTAGATTTAAAGGTGATGAGGGATTTCCTCGAGTTCCTATCCTTTTTGAGGCCATTGTAACATTCTGTAGGTGATTCATGTAGTCTATAACAGGTCTCACTGATCTTGTTCACCCTCCAAAATCAGATACATAAAGATGTCGAATACCCAGGGAAAATGTGCTTTCATTTCTCCGTTCCCCAGCAACGGCGCCAGAAGATGTTATCCCTAAATTTGAACCTAGTCTACTGGGGTTCAAGCTCAGAGAAATATTAAATATAATTCAATACAATGAAATCAAATAAAAACAGAGCTGGTATGTAATCAAAGGTATTGGGAAATCAAAATAGCCATCACAGAACTACATGACATAAAGTAAGATACAAAATTCAATAACAGAACGGATTACGAGCTTGAATTTACGAAATGAACTTGGTTCTGTCACTAATTATTAAATGGTAACTGCACTTTATCATAAGAATCTTGCAATGGATTTTAAGATGACCATACACATGATAAAATCATAATAAAAATACAATTCATAAAGGAAAACAAAATAAGCTCATGATTATAATCATATCAAAGTAAGTTCTATATTAAAGATGCAAAGAGTATTTATGTCTTACGGTTCATATTCAAAACTGGATTCCCATCTCTGATTTCCACCCCCTACCACATCTAACTGCTGGCTATTATATACAAAAACTTCTAATTTTTTGAAACAATCTTTAGATCCTATTTTCATGGATCGAGCACTTCAAAAATAGAAAAGTACCAGATGTTCAAAATTGGATTTAATACAGGTGTAATAAAAATAAAATAACAATAGACATCTGTCAAACTCTAATTACTTTCAAAACTAAGTATCATCCTAATTTTTTGTCATCTAAAGACTCTTAGAAGCTTCTGCTCAAACAGTCAGATCACTTAAAACCTGGGATCTCTTCTGCAACCTAGCATATTTAGCATCCTTATTCTCCATTTAATTTTGCGCTTCTTTGCTTTGGGTCTTCATGTGATCGTATTGATTCTGGATAGCTCTCTTCTCCTTCAAGATATCTTTGGATATTGAAAGCAGTTTTTGGTAATCGGTTTCTTTTTCCTCCAAGTGATCCCGTAACCTTTTATTTGCAGTCATCAATTTTTCATTGATATTTTGCAAAAACTTGGTCTATTCCTTATATGTTTGTAAATATTTTTAAATCTTATTTGACTTTGGAACTATCTCCACCTCCTTTTCACTAATAAGAACTTCATCTTCCTGTATAGATTTCGAGACTGAACAGTTTTCAGAATATACTTGTTTACTCGTGCAAAACATTTCAGGTATACATCCTGAAATACCCTGAAGATCAATGAAGTTTTCATTTTCTAGACAGTACTGCTCCTTAGATACATGTATAGTTTCCTCACTGAAGGAATCATTTACAATCACAAGCTCTCTAAAATCTTTATTGTTTCCTCTAGAATTATGAATCAGTTCCATTTCTGCCTCCATCCTGCTTCTTAGCCTAGTCCTGGGCTTTAAACTAACGCCTTCTGGATTTAAAACCTGAATTCGTTCTTCTTTCATTGAATTTATATTTTTTACAACCATGCTTAATGTATCAGGGTTTTTATGATCTTCTTTTAATTGCTTACTTGATGTTTCATCTGTAGCTGAATTTTCTAGAAACAAATTATTCATTTGCTTTGGCTTTTCTATGAAATCCTTACCCTCTTCTACAATATGTTCAGTCTGTTCTTCATGCTTTTCCGTTTTCTAATTCAAATCCTCTCCTAACTTTTCTCATTTTTTTTTGACCTCTTCAAACCCTAATTAAGACAAGAAACTCTCCCAAATCTGTCCTTCTTTACTCAATTGTGAAGTCAACAACAATTTGATCAAACCCTGGTGATATATAGAATTAGCAGTGTGTTCTGGATGAGTTTGAACCCATGTGACCATATTTTGTAGGCTTTTTAATAAATAAAATGGAATATTAAGTTTTAAACTCCCATTAAGACGCATTAACAATCTCAAATGACATTTGAGGATTCTATCATAGCGAACTTCACAGGTGATGTAATTTTAAACCATTTCCAATGGAATTTTCCAATTGGGTTTAATTTTACTTACATGAATACCATTTTTCTAGTCCAGTTTCTCAAACCCTGGAAACAAGAACTCCCCATAATTGCCTTGAAAATATTGCTGCTTGAACCAATTCTCTCCTTGTGATGGAACCCCTATTTCTTCTGCAATAGATTCTTCATCCACTGTAACCCTCAAATTCTTGAACTCAACCACTCCATCTCTGTAATTTTTAATGAAATCCCGAGTCACCTGTATATTATAACCCTGCAATTTCTCAAAGAAGGGAAACCAACTTGCATTTCTCATTAATTGAGCTGATCTTGGAAATTGCATTATCCACTGTGTATTATCAGGTTCCAGTCTATAGATCAAACCTCCTGGTTTTCTTTTCACCATAGTATCTGCATATTCCTCCATTGCTACCTTTAGGATTCTGCAAATTTCTCATAATGCAAACCATGCAAACCTACTGTAATTCGATAAAGCAGGATTATACAGGTTTAATGTAATATTAATCATGTAGTTGTCAACACTGTCAACACTAGTACCATATGTCCATCATATTAAATAATGTCAAATGCCTTGAACTCATACAAAACACTTGTGAAAGCACAGAGCATGCCATGATCAACACATTCATACATTATTTAAACATGCCTTCAAAGAATAATGATAATGCATTAAATCATAGTACCATCCTTGCCATGTGTACAATATTTTCCACGTGTTCAATCTATCCAGGTACTTTCATTCCATTATTAAGCTTTAAATAAATATCATGAATCAAACCAACTGGAAGCGCTGCAATGTTTTCCTTTTAGTATATGCTTCCAGTTTATATAATAAAGTTTATACTTTAATTCTCATAAAATCCCTTGCTCTAATACAAACCCATACCTTTAAAATATAAATGATTTGAGCTTACAAAAATAAATCATAATAAAAATCATGGCACACAAGGGTACAAGAAAAAGAATAAGGTAAAACTAGGTTTATGAACTCAAATAAGAACCTTAAGCAAAAATAGAAAATATAAAACCCTCTGATAAACATGAGAAAAAACCATAGAGATAACATATGGCTCTCACTGTGGATAAAGCTCTTCTTGTGAGGCTTTAAGAACATCTTGACCTGTGCCTTCCGAAATATGCTAAAGTCATAACTTATGTCTTATTGAGCTGGAGTCTTATTCATGAAATTAAAATGATAAATACAATGAATATGTACAATAACCTTCTGCCACTCAATATGTGTGGAAATATTTTAGAAAACGTCTATTCAATGGACCTGCAACCTCCTCACCACTCAAATTCTATAAAACAAAAGTATTATTTCCCATAATCTTAATCACTGTAAAAGGCCCTATCCACAAATGATCGAACTTTCCATGCTTACCTTTTTTGTCCTTTTTTGCATCCCATCTAAGAATAAGGTAACCCACTGCAAAAACATCTTTTTTAACTTTCTTATCAAAAATTTCTTTCACCTTTTTCCTGTGCATCTCAGCTGTATTTTCAATGGTTTCTCTCTCATGTTGCAATTGGACTATCTGAAACATTCTTCTTCTTATATCATCAGGTTCTTATTTTATTTTCTGCAAGAATTTAATTACTGGGGAGGCTAATTGAACAGGAAACAAAGAATCAACTCCATATACCAATTGAAAAGGGGATGTCCCAATTGACTTGTTTATAGTTACTCTATCATCCCAAAGAGCAAATTTTAATTTGGTATCCCAGCTCCTTTTATTTTCAAATAACATTTTCTTGATACTGTTCACAATATTTTTATTACTAGACTCTACTAATCCATTACCCTATGGATAATATGGTGTGGACTGTTTCAAGCTAATATTATTTTCTTCACAAAAATTCACCATCTTTTTTGACTTAAAAGCAGGAGCATTATCCATAATTAATTTCCTAGGGCGTCCAAATCTGCTAAGAATATTTTCCTGAAGGACATTAATTCTGACTTTTTCAGTTGCCCTCCTTGTGGGGATTTCCTCCACCCACTTAGTGAAAAAATCAGTGCCAGTTAAAATCCATTTGTGCTGACCACTAGAAGGAGGATGAATTTCTCCTATGAAATATAAACCCCATTGCTGAAATGGAAAGTTTACTGCTATAGGTTTCAAGGGTAATGACTAAATTTTATGCTTACCTGCTAGCTTTTGACACTCCACACATGCTCTAACCTGATGATATACATCTGAGAAAAGAGTAGGCCAATAATATCCTGCTCTTAGGATTTTAAATGCAGTTGCTTTCTAGTACTTTTTCCCACCACATACTCCACTATGCAATTCAGTAGTAACATCAACTTCTGATTTTTCCAAACATTTCAACAATATTCCTCCAGGATCTTTCCAGTACAGGACTTGATTCATTAAAACGTATTTCATTGCTCTAAGTTTTAATGATCTACATTCATTTCTATTCAATTCTGGAGGACATTGTAAATATAAAAGGAAATATACAATTTCTTTATACCAAGAAGAAGCACAATACCTGCTATAAATCTGTTGCTTACTGTATTCTGCTGCCATATCTTGTTCTGAATTTTTTGCCATCAAATGAAGATTTAATACCTGACAATTTGATTCTATTAGAATCTTGGCTAATCCCTATCCTTTCACCAATTTTGTTGGTTTAATATCCACGTCATATTCCATAACCTTTGCTATCCATCTGCCTCTTTTTCCCTCGCTATCAAGTTGAACTAAAATCTTCTTGACTACTGAACTTGGAACATATGCCAAAATCTTGGAATGTAAAACATATATTCTGAAAAATTTGAGAGCTTTAACTAATGCATATGCTTTCTTTTCCATTGTATTATATTTAAGCTCTAAATATCTTAATGTTTTACTGAAAAAATAAATTGGATGTTCCAAGGCATCTGAATTCTTTTGCAATAACACATCAGCTATGGTATCTTCATATGCAAATGAAAAAATTGCAAAATCCTTATTATAATATGGAGCTATCAATACTGGTGCTTCTATCAATGCATGCTTTATTGCTTCAAATGACTTTCTATCTTGATCTGACCATTTAACCTTCCTATCCTTCTTGAGCATCTTAGTGATATGTTTGATCATTTCTACGAAATTAGGAATAAACCATCTTAAAAAATTAATTTTCCCAATGAAAGATTGAATCTCTTTTTTATTTCTAGGAATAGTAATTTTTAAGATGGCTTTTACTCGCTCTGGAGCTATTTTGATTCCTTCCACAGAAACAATGTGCCCTAACAACTTACCTTTTGTCATAGCAAAGTGAGACTTCTTTGGGTTTAATGACAAACCAAATTTTCGGCACTTAGTAAAAACTTGTCTTAGATATTTCAGATGATCTTCATCAGACTTGGAGAACACTGTGATATCATCTTGGTATATTACTACGAATTTTTCATTCTCCCCCACAAAGTCTATGTCCATAGCCCTCTAAAATGTGACACCTGCGTTCATAAGCCCAAAAGGAATTTTGTCGTACATAAAAGTCCCCCATGGAGTTGTAAATGCTATTTTTTCTTTGTCTTTAGGCTGTACTGCAATCTGGTTATAACTAGAAAAACCATCGATCATTGAAATTCTATGACACCCTACAACTCTCTGCAAAATATGATCAATTTTTGGTAATGAATAATGGTCTTTCAAACAAGATCTATTCAAGTTGCGGAAGTCAACACAAAACCTTATTTCTCCATTTTTCTTACGTATAGGCACCAAGTTTACAATCTAGGATGAATATCTCAAAGGTACAATAATTTTCGCATCCAACATTTTTTTTACCTCCTTTTCAATTACTGGCAGCAATGCTGGGTTAAGCCTTCCAATTTTTTGTTTAAAAGGCTTAGTATTTGGTTTCAAAGGAATTTTATGCTAAATTATGCTAGTGTCATAAGTTCTTAAATATTTATATGACCAAGCAAAAATGTCCACAAACTCTTTGAGCAAACTAATATATTTTTTCTTTTCCTTTTCTAACAGTGACTTTGACATTTTGATCATTTTAGGTTCAGCTTCATAACCAATGTTATAATCTATAATATTCTCTTCAGTGGTCTGCAAGGTGGGCTTCAACAACGTATCATCCTTTGGAAACAACCTCTCAAGTGGAAAAATCCCCTTAGGAATGAAATTTCCTTTTAATTCAACAATCTTATGATCAGCTATTGAATCATTTATACAAGGTTCATTTTCCATTAATTCAAAATCATGTTCTTGATCAACTAATTCATTTGAAAATTCACCTACTAACTCAAGAAATTCTTTTATCTCCTGATCATCATGAAAAACTTTCCAGTGTTTAATGTCATCTGGAACAAATGGCCTGTATCTCACATCAATTGGATATTTCAAATGTGTCACTTTTGGAACCTTAAAGTAAGCTGCTGCTAAGGCTTGGGAATCAGCTGTTTCATTATATTCTCTTGGAACATAAGCTAGATTGAAAGTTATAAAGAAATTTTCTGTTAAATCCCAAGCCTCATTTCTATAAACTTTCAACAAATGTTGCTTCACCTAGTAAACATTCTTTACTTGCTGGATTACTAATTCGGAGTCTCCAAACACAGCAAGCTCTTGAATACCAAATCTTTTGCTTCTCTTAATCCAAGAATCAAAGCCTCATACTCAGCATTATTATTGGTTGTTTTCAATTCCAACTTGTACATAAGATAAATGACCTCACCTCCAGCTGAAATCAGTAACACTCCTACTCCTGCTCCCTCCTTACTTGATGGACCATTAAAATACATCTGCCATAAACCATATGGTTTTTCTTTCTTTATCTGAACTGGAATATATTTATGCACTTGTAAAACTCCTTCAACCTCATCACTTAATTGCAACATACAAGAACCAAGGTTCTCATCAATTGAATAAATTAGATGATTATTAGGGTGTTTACTGTCACTTACCAAATATGCCATCTGTACTTCTCTATAAAGTCTTTTGAATTCTCCTCCAAACACTGTAATTGTAGCATATGAAAGGTCCATTTGCAGAGTTCTTTCCACTCTCTTTGCCCAAGATCTAGACAATAGAATACCGAATTTAGGAGAAATGTCTGCTACAACTATGTCCATCAATATACTCTTCATAGGTACTTGAGTCAAATTCAGCACAAGATATTTAATAATTCCAATATACTTAACTTCCATAGAGTCAAATGCATAAGAATCATGATATGGTTTAGTAACACTCATCCCTAAAGCTTCCATGACTTCTTTTGGCATGAGGTTATTTTAAGCTCATGAATCTAGAAGACAATTGTGTACTAATTGCTCATGCACTGAAAGAGTCACATAAAAAGGAGGAGGATATTCTGAATTATCATCAGGCTGATCAAAAGTTTTAGAACCCATAGTGATGGTAGGTTTTTCATCTTGCAAATTGATTTCATCAGATGGGATAGAATTCACTGCATTTTTAAAAGTTGCTTCCCTATAAGCTTTGTTTTTTATCAACTCCGTTAAACGAATGGGGATCTTAACCTTATTAAGTTCATGCTCCAAATTAAACCACTAGTACAAAATGAGGAATTAGCTACTACGTGACTAAAAATTCTAGTCACCACAGGTTTTTCAAGTGATTTACTACTAAATATGAGCAATTTTGATTGACTCAACTATAAATGACTAAAATTAATGACTAATTTAGTCACCAGTTAACAAATATGACTAGATAATAAGTGACAGAGTTAAAAATGACTAACATAAATGACTAATTTAGTCACAGAATAAAAAATGACTAGCTAGAAGAATATGAATTAGTCATTTATGTTAGTCATTTTTAATTATGTCATGGGAAATTGCAATTTTGATAATGAAGTCTTACAATTTAGTATTTTTTGTAAATTGTCTACCTTCTATCTCTGACCATGTGTAGGTTAACAATTCTAAATTCAAAATGGAATTTGTGGGGTTAGAAATATCTAGTGTTTTTCCCAGGTGGTCACGATAGTGTTAGGGTTTTGTAGATTATTGCAGACGATGTGTATTAGATGTTCATATTTCTTACCAGATATAATATTGGGATCACAGATCCTAGATGATATATGTGTTGGAAAACCCTTTTCTGTAATGGTTCCATGCACCTCGATCTCAGAGATCCAACAAAGCAATTGAACGAAATTTCTCTTGACCATCTTTATCCCTGCTGCACCATTGAAGCAAACCATTAAGCGCCAAAGGAAAATTAGGTTCCTAGAATTATGAATTAGGACAAAGAACCAGTAGCTTATCGATACCTAGAAGCATCATAGCTAGTTGTTGATCCTTCAATGTGAGAGTCTCTAGTCCCATACTTAGGTGCTTTTCTAACTTCAATATATCTATCATAATCTGTGACCGTTGAACTCACTGCACCAGTCGACATAGCTTCACCAGGATCAGTTCCTTTAAACGTTGTAGTAGTTGATCCAGTAATTGAACTGGTTGAAGCACCAAGAACAATATTTTAACCATCGAAGACTCAATTATAAACTAGGGTGTTGGCCCAGAACAAGTGAGCTCAGATCCATATGCAGTAAAGGTAGAGGCCTCATCTTGGAGTTTTAGGTAAATATTTCGATTCCTCCTCTTATAGGTATGACCTCGCATAATATGATACGTATAATGTAGTGATGGCTTTTCCTTATCACTATCAAGGTAAACCTTCTTTTTGCATCGTTGTCCAGGTAAATTTTGGATATGACGTCACCACCCACCTGATTCACGATATACACAACTCTTCTCCAACATCTTCAATCCAAGTTTATTATATATACTACTATAAGAAAAATAACATTAAACAAATATTATATAATATTAAAACAAATATTATATTTATTTAAAACATAATTAATTATATTTTATATTAATCTTATTTTATAAAACTAAACAAGTTTTATATTAATCTTATTTTGTAAAACTAAACTAGTTTTATAATAATTATTAAAGTAAATATAAAATAAAACAAATTAACAATATATATAATTATAATGGATGGGGCTCAAGCTGGTGGAGAGGAAGGGAGCTCCAAGAAGCCAATTCAAAGGCTCCCTTCGCTCCAAAACCCTGGTGCGGCTCCCTTCGCTCCAAATCCTTGGTGGCTCTTGAGAACAGCTTGGAGTCGAGGGCGGATTGCTGGTGGTGCTGCGCAGGCTCTGGAATCGATCCTGGGGCCTTTGATGTAGGATGAAATGAATGGATTCGCCACTGAGAATAGGCAAAACGATGAGCTGATCAGATGATGATCAATACTAGGGTCTGGTCTACGAATTTTGCAGGCTTTGCACGGCGATTTTGCGGTGATAACGGTGATCTCCAGTGGCGTTTTTGCTGTCGGCGGATCTCATTTGTGTTTGTGGCAGTTGATCTGTTCGGGGCCTGCTGCGTCCATGGCGGTGGGATCTTTTCTTTTTGTTGTATCTTTGTTGTGGCGATTCTGGGCCATGCGGCGGTGGCCAAGGGTTTTTATTGCTGTCGGTGGTCTTTTCTTTTTGGCCCACTTATGCAGCTGCATCCCTGGCAGTGGCCTCATTACTGGGAATTGCTTGGTCATAATCGTCTGCAGTTTTGCGGTGGTGGTCGGCGTCCATGCGTGGTGAGTGTCTGTTGCTGGTTTTCTCCTGCAGATTCATGAACATTTGCTCTGGGTTTGCAGTTTCTTGGGCAGTTTTTTTTTTTTTTTCTCTGGATTTTTGCCGAGAAAGATTGCCTGCCTTATATGGCAGTGATGGTGTCTGTTGATATAATTTTACGTGGTGACCCGTTATGCTCCTTCGGTATCTTTGCAGCGGCGACGGCATTTCAGAGGCATTTTTGTGGCCTTTGTTTTTGGCAGTATGTCTGATCTCAGATTTTTGTGACCTGTCTATTGATTTGGGTTGTGATATCCATATTTTGGGACAGTTTTGTAATTTTTTTGTCTACTGTGATAGATAATATGTGACAATGTAGGGATCATTGTTTGATCCTTTTACATGTGCAGCTGTAATTTTGTTCTCTTTTGAAATAAAATTAAGAATTTTTTTCGAGGAAAAAAATATATATATATAATTATAACAAGAGCCACAAGGTGGCGATATCCCCGACTCTTAATAATTATAAGTAAAGATCTAAAAACAAGTGAAAATATATGTTACAAGTGATATAGTTTTGTTTAGGTGCTATATATTGAAACTAAGTTATATTCATTTTCTTACATAAAAATCTAATAAACCAAAACAAAAAATGATCCACACTAGACTATATGGCAAATGATAGCCAGATTTTTGTGACCTGTCTATTGATTTGGGTTGTGATATCCATATTTTGGGACAGTTTTGTAATTTTTTTGTCTACTGTGATAGATAATATGTGACAATGTAGGGATCATTGTTTGATCCTTTTACATGTGCAGCTGTAATTTTGTTCTCTTTTGAAATAAAATTAAGAATTTTTTCCGAGGAAAAAAAAATATATATATATATAATTATAACAAGAGCCACAAGGTGGCGATATCCCCGACTCTTAATAATTATAAGTAAAGATCTAAAAACAAGTGAAAATATATGTTACAAGTGATATAGTTTTGTTTAGGTGCTATATATTGAAACTAAGTTATATTCATTTTCTTACATAAAAATCTAATAAACCAAAACAAAAAATGATCCACACTAGACTATATGGCAAATGATAGCCATGAATTAGATATAAACCTAGGATTGAATTACTAAGTTAATAATAGCATTATCTATGACAAATTTCATATGCAAGAATGCAAACTATTGTAACATTCTATTTAATGTAATACAAGATATTATTACATCTAATGAGCACCTATACCACAACTTAGAAAAACAATTAGAATTTCCAACTTCTAATAAAATAATACAATTTTGTAATATCAAACAATGATTGTTATTAAAATTTCCTAGCAATTCTTAATGATGCTGAGGAAAAGTATGAAGTGTAAGGAAATGGCAGTATCTTATTAAACAACTAAGAAAATTTCTTGGCTTGCATGCATGATGAGACTTACTTTGCAAGAATGGATGCGGGGCTGTAAAAATAATTGTGAAGGTTTAATTTTTTATTTACAAAAGTATTGAATTGACCAATTTTGATCATTAAATCCTAGAGCTATGCTTATCCTACAAAAGCAACCCATCGTACTCTTATAAAATTCATTATTTTCCAATTTGAAAAATTATGTAAAATACTTTTTAAATTTTATATATTTAAGTCTAGGTAATGCAAGCTAGTGCAAGCACATGACTAAACAAGATAATAATGAAATAAATATTCACATATAAAGAGAAATTATAATTATAACCAAAGATAAGTACAAGTGGAACACCAAGTACCTAGGATGTGTCTAGAAGAGACACAAAACCGTAGCCATACGAGGGAGGACATGTAAGATGCAATGCCACTATCTATATGTCAATATTTAACCAATGTAACCAATAACTAAATAAATGTATAACCTAACCCTAATTGCTTCTAATTGGAAATACATTACTTCATATATACAGTCATGTCTTGGAGGACTGATACAACTACATAGAGATTATAATTATCGCTTTAATGCAATATCTAAGGCTCTAAGAAAAAAAAACAACTTTGAATGAATGATATTATGAATTAATAGAAGAATAGCAATGCATAGATAGTGATGGAAGAAAGGTTTGTATGTGGTACAGAACAGGAGCAGCGACTCCTTTCATCAAATCATCCTTCTTGGATCATAGGACAAACTGACCAAAGGAAATGTTAGTCAAAAGTTACATAAGTTGCAATAAAAGAATATATACAAGTTGATATGTGATTTTGTAGTATAATATAAAAGCAATGATTATCTTGGGAAGATCTTCTTCATCATCATAAGGGAACAATGGGATGAAAGAGCATTGGTATACTTTAGGTGGTGATGGTGATATAGTTTCCTTTCCAGGATTTCGTATGCCAATCCACTGAAACCATTGTTGTAGTCGATGTCTCCGTTCATTAGAGCCATACAAAGTTCGGATGGGAGTGATAAAATATATCTTAAGCGGCTGGTTCTAGTAAGAGACATAAAACCAAAGGGCACTGACTAAAACAATACCAAGTGGCAGTCATTAGTACGACCACATCACTGGTTGGTTGACAAGGGCCGAGGTGTCAAACAATGTTGCCACTGCACTCCATCAGTGACCATTTCGCTTGCTAGATTAGTGGATGCGATCACCGATCGCTCTAGTTGTAATGGGTTGTCCTCCATCAACACCATATCTTCATCCTCCATTTCCATTAGCTCTTCATTCTCAATAGATTCATCACAAATTTTTTTATTTAAGGACAACTGATCTGTAGACCTATGAAACTGAGAAGGAACCCAAGGAACAACTGCAAGGCGATTATCTACAGGTTTAATGTCTAACGTCCTTCTACTTACAAAGACTGATGCAATTTTTTCTCTATTTTTTATAAACAAATACCATGACATCTCCTAAATAATTATCATTACCTTTACCCACTGATTTGTTTTGGAATTTATTGGAACTTTTCTTCTATATCGTGTGAAGCACCTCAAAATTTATATCATAAGACATTCTTAGTTTATATGAAAACAATGAAATAGGTAAATTTTGAACCAATAACACAGAATTAAGTACGAGAATACTGAAACAGTCTTCTCTGGTCCAGCATTGTCAAAATAATAAATGATAGACATTTCATTGTTGATTTTGAGATCCTGGCAGAAATTCTAAAAGCTCCTCTACTAGATCTGGTCCAGTATTGTCAAAATAACAAATGATAGTTGTTTCAGTGTAGATTTTGAGATTCTGGCAGAAATTATGAAATATCCTCTATGAGATCTGGATGATAACAAAATAATTATTTTATTTGCAAATAGACAAATAGAATTAAACTATATGAATAACCTATTTTATGACAATTGCAAATAATATCAACATTTAACATTTGTAATGCATTTTGGGGAAACAACAGATAATACCTCTCGATATGCTTCATCGACAAACTTCTTCCTTTAGCTCCTAAACATTTTTAGTATATCCAAAAGCATCTCGTACTCTATTTCGCCATTTTGGAACCAAGTTCGAAAATGATAAATTACATGTCAAGTGAAAAAATTTGATAGGTTTGAATGTTGGAACTATTAATGGGATTCCCAAGTTCGGGTCATTATTTTAAGAGCACATTTGATGTTTGTAAATAGAACATAGATTTCAAATGTTAAAACCATTTATATGTCATCTGCATTACCTCAATCTTGTGAAGATACTTCAAGTCTTTGTGGCCTAGTGGGAAATTCCTTGTTCGGTTTTCCTTGTAAGGAAAAATAATTTCATAACCTTTCAGCAAAACGTTATTCAAGCTCTTGGCTGCTTCCTGATGAAGCTCAACCCTAGTGTTGGTGGCCTCTAATTCAAGTGCACCCATGCATTCCATTAATTGTTGTTGTTAATTTCTCTGCTTCTTGACGGACTCCAATTGCTGCGACCAAAGTTCTATGGCGTGATAATTGATATAAACCTCCAAGCTAAATTGCAAAGAATACCCTCTTGAACTTTATAGACGTTAAGCAAGAATTAGATCAGAGTTAAATTGCAAAGAATACCCTCTTGAATGTTATAGATGTTAAGCAAGAATTAGATCAGATTTTTGTTACAAAGAATGTGGCATGGCAGTGAAACCTTACCAAGATGTAAGCCACAAACCTCTTGAAAGTTCGACAACAATCTCGGTATAGCGTTGTGGTTTAATATTCTATCAAGTGTCGATAATCCCGATAATCCATGAGATTTGGTTTAATTCAATTCATTTCAGCTGCTACACGCCATTAAACTCGATGTACTTCCATGCCATTAAACTCTGTGTACTGGCATTAAACTATTTGATTTAAGTCAATTCATTCCAGCTGCTACACGCCACTAAACTCCACATTAAACTCTGCCTACTTCCATTAAACTATTTGGTTTAATTCAATTCATTCCAGCTGCTACATGCCACTAAAATCCACGTAGTGCCATGCCATTAAACTCCGTGTACTGCCATTAAAATATTACTGACGGTAAACATGCCGCCAACGCTTAGGGTGGGATTCCCCAAGCTGACGTCACTTCTTTTGAGCTAATTAAAATGCAACAAAATTACATTATTTAGAAAATTAGTTAAATATTTTTTTTTAAAACTTTAGTATGACTTTATAAAACCAATAAAAAATTCGAACCAATTAATCCTACTTCACCATTTATAAATGTCACCAAGAGACATAATAATAAAAATAAAAATAAATATTTTTTAAAACAAAAATCTCTATGATTATAATAAAAAAAATAAAAAAACATAATTTTTAAAACAAAGATCTCTATGCAAGTGCACCTATCGACCCACGAGTTCTCGATCCTCTTCTGTTTGGAGGCATCCATGGCTGCTTCTGAAACCCAAGGAGTTTTCATCCTCCAATTTCACAAAGGACTACTCAACCAGCTGCCGTTGGTGCCAAATAACCTGTTTGGCACCAAATAACCTGTCCAAACGGACTAAGGATTTCGTGGTATTCTAAGAAACGCTCTGCATATTTGGGTTTGTTCACCGAATAACCATCATCAAAAAAATTTTATATGAAATATTTCATGATGTTTTACCCCTTGAGAGAGTCAATACCCTCCTATTTGGGCTTAATAGATTAAGGCTCTGTCTTACCCCCATTGGGAGTGTGTGCAGTTCCGTGTTCGGCCTTGAATGCCTTCTCAGATAGAGGGTCTATCCCTCCAGTCGAAACAACGTCTGGAACAATAAAAAATATGGTAGAGGCTGCCAAGAAGAAGCTAAAAAGTTCTAACCCGCTGAAGGGAAGTTCCTCCGCCGAATGAAGAACATACCCTCCTTGGATATTTGATCTGTCCCTGTTTTGGAATATAAAAGAAAATGCAGTTAAAAACCCTAACTCGACAGTATTAAGCGGAATTTCTCCAGCAGAGTAGGGGGAAAGATGAAGAAGCTGTGAAAAGGATATGTATAAAAGACACAGGCCAAAAGGAGGCTGCAGTCACAACAAAGCGCAACTTTGAGCAGAGTATGTACATTGTAGACCCTAGCTGCCAATATCAGAGTGTAAGAAGATTGTATTTTTCATTTGTAACCAAACACTATATTTCATTCTTCTTCCCATCGATATAGTCCTTGAGTTTTTGAGTCCATACAGGGCTGGGCTTTCTCCAGCAAAATCCTGTGCTTAATTTATGGTGTGTTTTTTTTAGTGTATGTTTTTTATTATTATCTACGCACAGTAAATTTTCAGTCTGTAGCAGAGTTTTTTTCTCATATATTGTCAGTTGTGGCAGCATTTAATGTCACACATAAATACTATAGCATTTTCCAAGAAAACACATTGTTTTTCTTACAGTAATTCTATTTAGCATAAATCGAAATAACATTCAGTTTGGGGTAATGTGTTAAATTCTAAAATTTGTTAAAACCATTGCAGACTTTTTTTTTCGCTTGTTAAGTCAGTTAATTGTTGTATCAAAGCATTTTCATCTTGGAAGTACAAAGGCCAGAACAGAGATCCATGACCCACAGTTCAGACGCTAAAACATATAATTGTGGGATTAAAGCATTTGTATTCTGGAAGTGAAAAGCCCTCGACAAAGATCCAATTTCCAAGGCCCAGAACAGAGATCGATGATCCATACGTCAGAGGTCAAAATAGATAATTTTGGTATCAAATCACTTACAACATCAGATAAAATGATCACAAAATTAAGACAGTCAGACAAAAATATACATCCACTGTACACAGTTTGTATACAAAAAAGCAACTCCGAGTTAATATTTAAATTAAGATAATTTTTAGAAAAGAAAAAGTTTAGCCTAGATAACAAAGGTTATATAAATGTGTCATAGGTGTAGTGATACATATATAACCTGCACACAAGATGGATAAATTCATAATCACTCTGTCTAACTAAAACCAAACACAAAGCTTATATACATGTGTCATAGGTGTAGATACATAGCCTGCACACAGGAGGGATAAATGCATGTTTGAGGCAGGCTTGCTGGAGGCAAGGAGGGTTTGGTGGGCCGTGAGAGGTAGTATAAGAAGAAGTAGAAGCAACTATGGAGAGATTGCAAAGGATATTTTCAGGGGAGGCCCTATGCTCGATTCATTTGAGTAGGTCTACATTTATTCGCTTGCTCTTCTAAAAATACTCAAACATGATACCTATTTCTCGAATTCCCTCTCAATACATCCATTTGTTCTCTCCTGGAATATGTTTACAAAATTTGGAAATGTACCTTTTGTTGATGTTATTGCGCCCTAGAAAACGGTTCCTAGATGAAAACATATATTACATTTACATTATTTGAATTTACAGTTGTTTTCAGATTCTCTAATTTTGAACGAACATTATTTGTGAAAATAATGTGGGATTATAAGGGGTTTGGAAATTGTACTCTCTTGATCATGCCCTTCATTTGCAATAGAATGGAAAAGTTTCGGAGAATAGAGTAGAGCACACACAGCTGTGGTATAAGGGGAAAGCCATGCTGGAGGCTTCAAGGGGAGTTGATGCATATATATAGAGGAGTTTGTTCCAAATGAAAGACATAATTGTGGATAAACGGGCGGCTGTTCCTGTTCCAATAGAAGCTCTGGACAATGCACGACAGTCATTGGAATCAATTAATAAGGATGTAACTCATGCTCCCCAGGGATTGACCAAGGAAGCTGCGCACAGAATTAAGATCTGGGTTGTGAAATTTTGCCATTTCTTTCTCCCAATCAGACTAGAAAGGTAACTATCAATTATGCCAGTGCCCTTTTCCATATATATCTGAGTAACTAGCACAGACCCAACTAACCCAGTGTATGAGATGCAACTTGAGCTTGTACACATTAGATGTGGATTTATATATTGGTCATATATTAGTGTCCATATTCAATGTACACAATACACCTTGCACACTCGGACATGTGCACCCATGAAGAGTCAATGAATCATCCCACTGTCCCTCGGATTGTAGATTCTAGATAGCACTTTGCTTCTATGGATGCAACCGGTTGGTTTTGATGCAAATCTTTATCATACCGGTTAATCACATCTATTATATTGATGTATTGGACTATATTACCATGTTTTTAGCAATGTTTGATCTAGGATCTGTGTCATTGGATTCTCTAGTTGGAAGCATCATTATCCATTGCATATAATTGTTACAGTTGACAACTATTTCCCACCTCCCTATGCTAGTCCTTGATTATTGCAAGTTGGTGGTATTTCAGGAGTCTGTTTATTTTTATTCAGCAACAGTAGCTATGAAATCCCTCATGTTCTTCCTCGAAATGAATTCTTTCTTGAAATTACTTGCAATAAGCTTGAAGAGATTGTTGTTCTCTTTTGCGAAATAAAATTTCTGGAGACAGAAAATAACAAAAGGAAAGGAGAAATGGTCGGTTCTCTGATAATTTCTGAAATTAACCTCCCAAAAGTTCTTTTCCTAAGCAACGGGAGGATCATAAAAAGCGAGAAAAACTCTACATGAAGCAAGGTGCTACATTAAACAAAATAATAAAAGATATCAGTGAAAATAATAAATAATAGTTTTATTTAAATAGCTTCATGTTATCACGATGTGGCAAGAATGCCCTTCTCCAACATAATGGGAGTATTACAATGAGCATAGTTGGCTTACAACATTCAATGAAGAACTACTTCCCTTGGCTTAGAGGGGTAATTCCTTGATATTATTCTTAAAATAATAAAAGATACCAGTGAAAATAGTTAATAATATTTTTTTTAAATAGCTTCCCGTTATCACAACGTGGCAAGCATGCCCTTCTCCAACACATATTTGGCTTACAACATTCATTAAATATTCCTTTAGCTAAGATGCCATGGGTTGGCGATATCTATTATGCCAAAGTCGCCCAAGACTTCCTCTTGGTCCTAATCACATCGAACGACGTGCTTGCAAGGGTAAGACAAAACAAAAAAGGGGAAATGTGTCTTTGAGGGATTTGAACCTTGGGGGGAACATCACCACCCCTGCTTAATCATGGTAACAAGGTCCAAGATCCTATTGGCATAAGTGAAAATAGTTGCTTGCTAGAATTATTCAGAAAAATTACTAAGGAACATTACTAAGAGATTATGCTCCAAGAAGTTAAATTATATTTAGGTATATAAGTTCTCTCTATATAAATACATTTTAATAGTAATGAGTAGGGATTATATTATAAAAGTAGCGCTGCATACATGCCAAGCAGCTGGCAACAAAAAATACATAGATCCGGTCAAAGCCATAGTCCAAATTACAAAAATTAAAAAGACTTCTTCCCTGAGAACTGGGCCTTCTAAATATACCCTACCCTATCTTGCCATGTATATCACTCAACTTATCTATTAAGAAAACAAACTACTCAAAAATATGTAGAAATAACATTTTAACATAAATACTAGTGTTTAGGTTGAAGTTGGGAATCTCCTAGCTGGTGTCTCTTTGCCTTTGTTTCCTTTGTACCTCAATGTTCCTTGACACCGAAATTGCATCTTGAAGATTGTTGCCTCCATCCAATTCTAGCTTAGGAGGAATTTGGGGTTCCTCCAAGGTCCAAGGGAATTTTTCTGAAGGGGAGAATTCTACCCTATGATGAAGATCATGAAGATCAAGGTGGGATACAATTTACCCCATGAGTTGTTTCAGCGAATCTAGTTGCTCGAAAATATCCAAATTTTATGGTGCTGAGCACCTATGAATCTATCAACTTCCTTCTGCCATTCCCTTAGGGAAACCACATGTTTTTTTGTGTTAATGGCACAACTGTCTTCAGTCACATTTTTTCTTCAATGTCTTCTTCTTAAACTCATTTTCTTCTCAAACTCTTCCCATTTATTCCTGGTATTGATGATGCCACATTGGGCTTTAGCCATTTCTTTAACTCACTGCTTCATACCTTTTTTGCATTCACCCAGCTCACAAAAATCACAACACCTGGATTTTAAGCGATAGTTCATCATTTGGGATCCCAACAAAACTGTCTCAGACCTAGAACTAAGACAACCGAAGCACACATTCAGAAGACGCAAGTGGAACTCCCTTTACTGCTGGAGTGGAATCTTAGCTGCACAGGCATATCAACTAACACCAGAGCCAGGGAGAGCCACATCCCTGAGATAAAAAAGAATCATAAGCCAAGCCCTTGCAGTGAACCCACATCTCTTACCAGGCTGGATCACCATGCTTCTCATAACCATTTGCAAAATTGAATGGAGTGAAGTCATGAAGTATCACCTCTTCTTGTCATGTTGTCATTTCACCTTTGTAATTACTGCTAAGTATCGATGAATTAAATATCCCAATAGTTCTAAGAAACATTATGATGGGAGTTGAAAATGACTCCCTCAGAAATTTTACAACCACCCAAGCTAAGGGTTGATCCCAAGTTGGCTTCCTCATTCGCAGCTGAATTTTAATGCCCTCAAGATGTGATAGAACTCTACCTTCTCAAAACATTGCACTTTTTGAAGAATTTGTTGCACTAGATGCTCGAGATTGGGCTCTTTGGGGATGGAATTATGTATAACTGCTTTCGGAATGACCATGAAGTATCCCACAACTGATGCATCCTGGACTCAGTAGGATTTAAGGAGAAAAAATAAATTTGAATATTGCTAGGGAATTGGCTTCATTGTTAGTAACTTAGTAGTAATCCCATATCCCCACTCATATTTTACTTCTTGATTTCCATCAAAGTCAATTATGACTCTGCCCGCACCTGCCACCCCTATAATTTAAAATAAGATATCGCAACTAGAATCTGATACAAATTCTGTTGTTTTATGGGGTTTTAATAGCATTGTTTGAGCCTAAACTTGTATGGACACAAGGAACTGCACTAACTCATATGTCTATAGTAACAAATCCAGTACATCCAGTTTCCCATGGAAGAAAGAACAAATTGGGCAAGTTGTAGTAGACCAGTATGATCAACATTAAATTCAGCGATATGAGAAGGATAATAGCACTTAGAAACTAGACAATGTGGCTTAATAATCTTCATATTGAATTGATTGAACACCAGTTATAATATGTACCAGAATATGACCATCATTGAATCTCAAATAGCTCTATAACAACACACAGGACAAAGAAAATTTTCTTGAGAAGGTTTGCAGTCTGGACGACAACCCTGGTTGTCTCCAAGAATAGATGGTTGTTGCACTTGACTGTATATAGTCCCAAACATAGTTTTAAAAACCGGAAAAATTGGAACCGGAACTGGCCGGTTCACCAGTTTGGTACCAAACCGGGTCAAATCGGTTGGTAAACCGGATCGGGGACCGGTTAGTTACCGAACCAGCCGGTTGGTAACCAAACCAGTCCGGTTCGGTAACCAAACCGGTCCAACCGGCCAAGTTAGCTTCTGACTGGTCTGGTTAGTACAATGTCACCTAAAAGCTCTCCCAACATCCAAGGCCAGTTCATTTGCCTTGTATTTTAAAACCCTGTGATAAGAGTCACATGTATGCATCTTTCTTTAATTATTAAATGGAGTTGAATGAATTAGTTAATGGCCTCTGTTGTATGCATTCCTAAATGGATTCCCATGCACTGAGATTGAGTTGAATTTTTGATACAAGCATGAAGCTTCAAATGGGATCACTTCGAAGCCAATTAATGGCCATTGATGGGAGTTAGCAATTGCATCCAAGTTCACATAGCAGAGCTATCCAAATGGCGAAAACAAGTGTGCTTTCGTATTGAAGCTGGAACTGGCCCTGGGTTTTCATAGCTCGCAAACAAACTAGGATAACCCAAACCTGAACATAGTGCAAGAAGCCTGAATTCATTTCGAAGTGCACAGAGAATATAGGCCTTAGAATCAATCCTACAGATAAGAGTTCCCAGTGACAGAGTATGCAAAGTCTTGGTTTTTATTGGTCTGGTTATCTTTGGTATTGTATCTAGTTGTTGTGTGCAGGCTACCCCAAGAACAAGGCCCTTGTTTCCATTCTGAACACTAACCTCTGTACAATACTAGAAAATGAGACTAGAGGTAATTCTGCATGGTATCTGTGTTGGTGAAGCAAGTGGGCTATAAGCCCTTCATTTGCGGATCAAGAGAAGAGATTCTAGCATGCTAATTGTTTTCAACCCCTTGGCTGGCAAGCTGCATAGAGTAGTGAGGAGCTAGGAAGGTGTAATGAACATAAGTTCATTTCATAGGCTAGGTTATGTAGGATAGGGCAATGCAATTATTGTTAAATATTAAGTGTATAGGTTGGCAGCTCAAATAGTCTATCCATTAAAACGATTCACGAAACTTATACTACTTTAAGGCCTAAGAGCCTATTTATGGATAATATTCCCAGATGTGCTTCTTTATATTTGAAGCATGGGACAAATGGTTTGAAATGATAAGTTTATTCAAGTAAATTTTGCTTTAGTAAGTTATCTCACCAAAATGATTACATACATCCCTCTAGTGTCTCTAAAAATCTGTGCTAGCCCTTCTAATACAAAAATAGGTTTCAGCTTTCGGCGTTTCTTCTCACCTAGGGATACTACATTGTTTTAATGCATTGTGGCATTCTCTTGTTTTCTAGACCTTTGTTCTACATGGGCCTACCTAATACTCACATTT
>LPNX010281785.1:0-18841 GCA_001517045.1 Pseudotsuga menziesii
GGTGTGGATGGGTTGATTGATGATACAAAGAGGAAGCTTGCTTCCAAGTTCGAGATGAAGGACTTGGGTATGATGCACTACTTTCTAGGAATGGAGGTGTGGCAGAGTGTAGATGGAATATCCCTAGGACAAGGGAAGTATGCAATAGAGATCCTAAAGAGGTTCGAGATGATGGACTGCAAGGCCATGACCACACCTATGGCATCGAACTTGAATCTATTGAGTGATGCTTTGTTAGAGATGGTTGATGCTACGATGTATCGTCAGATGATTAGGTCCCTGATGTACCTGATGAATATAAGACCAGATATTTTCTTTACTATGAACACCTTGAGCCAATTCCTTACGGATCCGAGACATGTTCACCTTATTGTTGCAAAGCATGTTCTGAGGTGCCTGAAGGGTATAGTTGATTATGGGCTCAAGTATGAGGCATATCAGAAGATTAACCTAGAAGGTTTTGTTGATTCATATTGGGCAGGCAGTTCCATTAATAGGAAGAGCACTTTAGGGTGCTTCTTTAGTATGGGATCAAGTGTGATCTCTTGGTTTAGCAAGAAAGCAGTCTTGTGTGGTACTGAGTACAGTTGAAGCAGAGTACATCGTAGCTTGTTCGACTAGTTGTGAGGTAGTGTGGTTGACGAAGCTACTATCTGATTTATTTGATCTCCAGTTGGATGCTACTTGTATATACTGTGACAACCAGAGTTGTGTGAAGTTGTCAGAGAACTCAGTGTTCCATGACAAGTCGAAGCATATCGAGATCAAATATCATTATATCATGGATATGGTGCAGAGAGGAGCAGTGAAGCTCCAATATGTTGCTAAAAGCAAGCATATAGTTGATGTGTTGACCAAGCCATTAGCCAGAGTGAAGTTTGAGTACTTCAGGGAGAAGCTTGGTGTTCTCCAGATTGAGGTTCCTTCCAAGAGGAAGAGATGATTCCGTGAGACTTTCTAACATGGTGGCAGGCGGGTCCTCCCATGGTTGGATGTAAGTGGAGAGTCGTTCTGACATGGTGGCAAGTGGGTCCTCCCATGGTCATATGTAAGTCCAGATCCCTTCTGACATGGTGGCAGGTGGGTCCTCCCATGGTCAGATGGAAGTGTAGATCCCTTATGACATGGTGGTAGGCGGGTCCTCCCATGGTCAGATGTAAGTGTGGAGCCATTTTGACATGGTGGCAGGTGGGTCCTCCCAAGGTTAGATGTAAGTGCAGAGCCCTTCTGACATGGTAGCAGGAAGGTCCTCCCATGGTCAGATGTAAGTGTGTAACCGTTTTGACATGGTGATAGGCGGGTCCTCCCATGGTTAGATGTAAGTGCATATCCTTTCTGAGTGGGTCGGATGTAACTATGGGGCCCTTCTAACATGGTGGTAGGAGGGTCCTCCCATGGATGGATATAAGTGCAGATCATTTCCCAGGTGATAGATGGTGTGTCCTATCATGCTGATGGATGTAAGTGCAGAGCCTTTATCTGGATGGTAGATGGTGTGTCCTACCATGCTAGTAGATATAAGTGCTGATCCATTCCTTGGATAGGAGATTATGTGTCCTACTATGCCAGAGGATGTAAGTGTTGATCCTTTCTGAATGGGTCAGATATAAGTGCTGAGCATTTATGACTGGGTCAGATATAAGTGTTGTGCCTTTCTCTGGATAGTAGACGGTGTGGTCTACTATTCCAATAGATGTAAGTGCTGAGCCTTTCCTTGCATGATAGATGGTGTGTCCTATCATGCCAGTGGATGTGAATGCTGGGCCTTTCTGACATGGTGGTGGATGTGTTCCTCCCAAGGTCAGATGTGAGTGTTGGGTGTGCCTTTTTGACATGATGGTGGATGTGTTCCTCTCATGGTTAGATGTAAGTGCTGGGTGAGCCTTTCTGACTAGGTCAAATATAAGTGATGAAGAAGATGAAGACCTACATGGAGCCTAGGCCTACAACCAACATGAAAAAGGGTTGGCTCTATAGAAATTCCTATGATGAGAAGAATTAAGAGATAGCACGAGTTGATCGAGATAGTGGAAGTAGTGATGATGATGATGATCCAGTGATGATCCAGCTTTGATGATGATCCAGTGATGATCCAGCTTTGATGATGATCCAATGATGATCCAACTTTGATGATGATCCAGTTTTGATGATGATCCAGTGATGATTCAAATTCGATGTTGATCCAGTGATGATCCAGCTTTGATGATGATCCAGACTTGATCCAGAGAAGAAGACTTGTGCTTATGAATTGTGTCAAGAGAATACCTTCCTAGTTAAGAGGGAGTGTTGATGTATTTGTAACTTCGGAGTGTATTCACTTATGTATTTCATATATTGTATTTTATTAGTCCCCGATGTTCCTATAGAGAGAATCAATAATGTAAACAAGTCATGTAAATTCATAGAGGTTAACCCTCCTTGTTGATCAGGGGTTAAATTCCCCACAGTTGTGGGGCACTAGGGTTATTAGAATCTCCTAGAGAAGTCAACCCTGGTAAGTTATTGTCAACTCAGAAGCTAGTATAAATAGAGAGTGAGCCTCTCTATTTATCACACAGTCACTCACACTCAGTTGTAGTGAATGAGTAAGAGAGAAGGAGATGGGATAAGAGAGAGAACAACTATCGGAGATCATCTTACTGTCTTTGGGTTTTACTTCTGCCATTGGTGCTTATTCTATCTCTGAGGAAGTTGTAGGGTTTTCTCCTTTATGGTTTCCCTGGGGAAAATATTTGTGTCTATTGTCTCTTGTGATTGATTGTTGTGCATGTTATTCTCTCAAATAAGATCCTAAGATAATACTATCTAATTGATAAAAATATAACATCCAATTACCAATCTAGGTGATATTCAACCTCTTTCTTATTTTGTTTGAACCTTGAAGGATGCTTCTGTTATTGAAATTGGCCTAGTTTTCCTCTGAATCCCTTCCCATTGTGCTTTTCTATGTGGTAATATTATTCTATTCCCTCTTCTCCAGTAAAATGGTATCGGGAGGCAAAGATGGAAGGTTGCCGCCGTAGCAGCTCGACAATGAAAAATATTCCGCCGAAGCAGGCTTGGTGAGAATCGAGCAACCAATAAAGAAATAAACTTTGCAGTTGTGGCAAAGAGATAAAAACTCATCCGACAAAGCTCACATAAAATGCGGAAGAAGTTCTAATTCTCAACACAATATTCCACCCACCGTTGCTGCACATATCTTCGAAAGCTTCCGCTATAGTGGACAAAAAATGGTCAATGGCGCTTGAGACAGAACCTCTACTTTGGCATCTTGAAAGGCATGATCGATCCGCTATGAAGTGCAAACAAAAATTCAGTTCCTGTAGCGATTCCAATATTGGAAACCATCCGTCGTAGTGGAACAAAGGAATAAAAAACATTCCCGATATTCAAACCAAATCTCCACTCGTCGTTGCGGCTTGAACCCGAAAATATTTCCTCTTTAGCGGCTCAAAACTTGACAATAACCTGCTACTGTAGCTGAAATAAACTTGAAAATCACCCGCTACTGTTAGAAATGATTTTTCTTTTGAAATTTTACTTGCAATTGTCATAGCATATATTTCTTGAGTCCTATATTGTTTCTAGAAAATGTCTTTACACTACACTATCATCCAAATTATTCAAAGAGATTAAATTCTATAGCATTATAGGGGTATAAAGGGAAATTAAAGGTTTTCAAGATTAAGCATGATGCCAATCCTCAACTTGTACAGAAATACAAGGTTTATGGATTTTCCACCTTACTTCTTTTTAAAGATGGACAAGAAGTTTCAAGAAGTAGAAGAGAAGGGGCCATTACTAAGGATAAACTAAAAGTGTATCTGGACTCTTTTAGCTTAATTTCATCATACTCTTCATTCAGTGAACTAGAAAATATGCTAGGGTACTGATTCTCTCCCTTGCCCTCTATTGGTGTTGCAACTATTCCCCAAAAAATTTTACATTTTTGAGGACCCCCTTTAAAATTCTAGTCTTTGCTACTTAGGTACTTTGAGTTTGAAATCCAGCAGTTATGGTTTGGTTTTATAATGGGCAAGTTTCAAGATTTTGGGTTTTTCACCAAGTCCGAAAAGGTGCTTCTGACCCACTATAGAGGATGGTTTGTCAAGTTTTGAGCCACTATGACGAACAACTTATTTGTTTCATGCCGCAATGACGGGTGATTTTTTTGGTTTGAATATCGGAAAGGATTCCTATTATTTTTATCCCGCTACAGCAGATGGTTTCCTGCTTTCAAACCGCTACAGTGGCTGCCCTTTATTTTGTGCCTCACTTCTTTTCTTGAGTGCCCGTGCTGCAACGGTGAGCAAATTATTTTCCTCGAGCCGCCACAACGAAGGTTTTCTTAAAGTGTCATTGGGTCAATCTATCCGTTGCATCGGAAGTTATTCTAGGTTCGCGCCACAAAGGTGGGAAAGATCGCAAATCTATTATCAGAACATGTTCCAATTTTTTTAGACCCGCCATGGTGGATGCCTTTCCTTTTTGCTGTTGCAACGGCGGAGGATTTTCCTCATTGATGAATCGATCCTCACCAGGCCCTCGTAGGTGGATAAGTTTGATTCTTGGAGCCGCTACGGAGGTTGTTGTCTTGATTTCCTTTCTGACATTATTTTGACTATCAAGTCGCAGAAGAAATGTGGACACATTTTTGAGTCTTAAGTCGATGCTTGTGGCTATGTTGGGGTTTATCGAGTTGCCATTGTTGGGGATATTATCCTTTTGACTTATCTGTAGTCACCCAATGCACTATGTTTGGCTCCAACAACGTTTTTTCCCGTGCATGTGGTTTTTTAATGTTTTATCTACCACCTTTATGGTTTACCTATGAAAACCTATTTATATGCCATTGGAAATGGGTTGTTACCACTCTTTGTTTTTACGGTGGGTATTTAGGAGCTGTTAGTGTGACTTATCTCATTCGATACTTTGCGTGATTGGTGGAAACCTTAGTTGGAGCTCACGTGGCTCAATCAGCCCAAGTATCTGTAGCTTTTTGTCCAGCAAGGCCGCCTGCCAGGTAGGTTTTTTATGTACCTATTGTTTCATGATTTAAACATGTTCTCTGAGCTATCAGTTGTGGTTTTCCCGAGAAAGGGTGAGTAGGTTTTGTTTCAGTTTTAAATAGGGCTTTCCCCTTGCAATTTTAGGTTTCATTTCAAGTTCCAAAATCACCCTCTACTGCTCTACCTTCTCTCAGAGCCTCACCAGTCCGTTCGGAGGCATTTTTTGCCCACAATCTGTTAAGTCATGATGAGTCTCCAGAGGCCCAATATTTTTGTTGACATGGAGCTGACCTGTGTCTTGCCCTTGGGTGTTTGTAAAAGCCACGGTTTCTTCATTGTGAGCCAACCCTGTAGGTTTTAGTTTTGTATTTTTCGGTCGTGGAATTTTGAGCCCAGTGATCTGAACCTAGGGCATCCCCACTGGTGAGCCTCGAAACATTGCTTGTGGGCCGTAAACCCCTTAGAAGTTTGTTTCTATGGGCGGGAATGTATCGCAGGTGATTAGGTCACATTTATTTTCTAAGAATGCGGGGGTCGAGGTTAACCTATGTCCATAGGTTTTGTTGCCAAAATTTGACCCACTGACCTGCGTTGTGTTTGTCTTGACCCATTGGCCGAAGATAGTAGGGTAATGTAGAGTACTGATGTTGTTTTGAATGGTTTTCCTAGCATATCATATACATTTGTTTATTTTCTCTCATTCGAATGCATAAGTTAGTTTTATGATGTAAACACTAAGACATTTTCTATGTTATTGTAGCTATCGCTCATACCAGACAGCATGATGAAGAGGGGTAAAAAGAAATCTAAGATCGTCAATTATGGTTCAGATGTAGAAGTTGAAGAAGTTGCACCCGTACCAAGGGTAGAGATCATCTATGAGGATACGAAGGCCATCAACAGAGCTGAACCTGAATTCATATGGGGTCAGATCTATCACATGATGGTGGAAAAGAGGGTTTCAGAGGTAGGGTCGGAAGACCTAACCCTCTGTGACAACATAATAAGATATGGAATCCCTAAGGTGGCCACTAGACCGAAAATTTTCCCTTGTGCAAAAGTCATTGGATGGATTCTTCCTAGAGTGGATGTGATTGGGATGATGATGAATGATGAGGAAAACAAAGGATTTGCATCCTTCGCACCCGCATTTATACCATCAACATACAGCTTTCCAGAGAAATAAATTAGCGTGACAACGGAGTGGGTTAAGAGCTTAAAGCTTTATTACACAGCCACAACAAAGATGATGGTGGTTGAGGGAAATAATTTCAGACATGAACAATCTAGGGAGTATGATACTGCGCATCTACGAACCCCATTCAGAGTGATAGCGATGATGTTGAGAAATATTTATGGCATAGCTGATGGGAAGTTTTATAAATTTGGATGGATCCCACTGCTTTACTATGTAGCCATGAAGGGAAAAAATTTCAATTGGGTAGACATAGTAGCTAGGAACTTGACTAAGTCCATCGTTATATCCCAAGAAGGCTTGCACCAAAGAAAATCAGAATTCTATATGGGTTCCTTCTTAGTGGACTGCATACTCTACCATTACTAGTTCGAAAAACTTAACTGCTCATGGAAAGGAGGGAAATACCCTATTTACATAGCTTATCAGATACTGGGGTCTCACAAATATCATAATTACTACAAGCTGATCTGTGAGGAATTCCTGATGCCTCTGCATAGATTAATTTTCTTAGAGGAATGTACATGCTTATCTGAGAGAGCTCTAGAGTCCATCAAGGAATATGGGGACTACTTCTTCTCTGAAGAAGGTACATATCTAAGGATGTATGGGAGAACTAAAGTACCCTCATTACTTCTTAGGGATGTAACAGATTATATAGTTCACAAGGAAGCTGTTAGGCAGCTTTTTCTGGATGGTTTTGGAAGTCACTTGTTTGAGCTGAAGAAGGTTGTGTTTATTCCATTACGATTCTATGTGGGGAGTTATAAGTTCACTAAAGTCAAGAGTGCCCCTAATTTTGTCAAAGAACTAGAAATATTCCATTTCGAAGAAAAGATCTTTCACTGAAATGACTCCAATGGTAAGGTTGCAGCCTATAAGGAATCCCTCAAGGTAAATTTTGAATATATTGACTATGTGGAAAAGGATGAAGAGAAGTACAGAAATTTCTACATCATGACATCCTTGAACAAGTGGTTGGAAAGGAAGACTTCAACATATGGAGTTAAAGGCAGAAACAGTAACAATCCAGAGCCAAAGGAATAGGATGAAGAAGCTACAAGAAAAAAAGGAAACAAAACGAAGGCTGGAAGCAGGAGAAAAGATGCTTCTAGCAAAGGAAGCATGGCGAGATAAACAAGAGGAAGAAGCCACCATAAAAGAGAAGGAAGAATAAAAAAAGAGAAAGAAAGAGGAGGCTATGCTAGAGAAGATTACAGAATTAGAAAATTCAATAGGTCAAGAAGCCTTAAACCCAGGGGTGGTCACAAAAGAACAGAGGAAGGCAGATCAGAAATATCTGGGTAATGAGGATCCATGACAAAACCCTATTCGGGACAACCCTGAGATCCTCCCTTCTGCATCAAGCAGTATACTCACCGGAGGTCATCTCCCTATGGTTGGAATGGGCTTGGTGCCATTTACCCCATCCAAGCAGTATGATGTTGCATGCTTGGAAGATATACGCTTTGATCCTAAAACAAAGTCTATTGTATGGAAAATAGAAAAGACTTTAAAAATAGAAACCCAACTGCCGAACACCATAGTAATAGAGAAGACAGTAGTAAGAAATGTGGAAGAAGACCTGAAATGATTGGCCTCCATGGGAATTGCAACTACATATGAAAATTCTCGTAATGTTAATAAGCTCATAGAGACCTTTGAGTAGTGTAAAGGTAAATTGGGAGAAATGAAAGAAGTCTTAAGGAATGAAGAAAGAGTGGGGAGGGAATCAAAGAGAAAATATGAATCCACTCTTTTAGACTATGAAAAGCTTCAATAGGACTATCAAATTATAGTAGAAGAGCGGGATGATTTGAAGTGAGCAAACATGAACCTTGATAGGTAGAAACAAGAATTAGAGAGAAAGAAGGCAGAGATGGAGGCACAAAAATCTACAGTAGACCAACAAGCAGAATAGTACGAGGTCCAAATTGCGGGACTGGAAGCTCAAAATAGTTCTTTAGAAGTGTTATTGAAGGAAGCAAATGATCAAAAGACATACCTAGGACCTATGACAAAGCATGCTCTCTTACTCAGGGGGGAAATATATCAAATGCAGGTTCAGATCACGGGGAAGAGGTTTTCAAAGTCATACAAGTTGAAGCTCGACTACAAGAAATCTTAGTCACAGCTATAGAGTTCAAAGAAAAAACCCTAGAGGTTGTAGAGTTCATTCAAGGACGATTGACATGGTTGGAAACAACCAAAGAGCTTCCAGAAAACACGCTAGTCAAGGACTCAGAAAGGTTGCAGCTCGAATATGAACTGATAGGTTTTAGCAATAGAGTTGCTAAGAAATTGATAGAGGCAATCAAGAAAAAAATAGACAAATGCTTGGAATTTTATAAGAAAGTTCTTACCACTCATAATAGATGCCAGACCTCATCCAAAAGAAGGCTAGATGTGCTTCCGACACATGAAGAATACTTGAAGCAATTGCAGGCTAGAATGCAGGAGGATGAACTCGGCATATAGATGATGAAAAGATTAAATGAAAAGGTGATAAAAAAATATGATTGCTCAAGCTGCAGTAAGTAACTTCCTTTTATAATATCAGCTTTGAGTGATTCCAACAAGGATGGCTGAAATAAAGGCTCAGGATTCTAAAGATGAAGTCACGGTCAGATTTTTGGAGCCAGCTGATTTTGAGATTATTGTTTTGGATGCCATGGAATGAAAACAATTCATTGCTGAGTTGACTGGGCCCATTTAAGTGATTTGTTGTCCTATTGACACTTGGGAAATTATGATTGTAATATTTTATATTTATCTCTTAATTAGTGCATACACTAGGAAACAAATCTATTGTAACCGAATGTGAGGAAGCCCAAGGGGCAGGAACACCAAGAGTCATTTTGTAAATATATAAATGTAGGTGAAGTCGAGTAGGAGAAGGAATTTTTTAAGTAGCTTATGAGAAATAATTGTTGTAAGAAGAACTATTTCTTGTTATAATAAGGGATTGAATTTTTGTTGGAAGAGCTGTTGGAGTTTCAAATGCATGATGTGTAGATGGATTAGTATAGAACTATTTATATTTTAGCTTACTCTACAAGTCTACAAGATCGTTCTAACTTCTGAACTATTTTTATGTTGTGAATGATTTTCTGTTTTTATTATGAAGCTTATACAACGAGTGATGTAATGAATGCTTTAACAAACAATGAGCTATCTCTATGTTTATCTTTCTACTTCAATTATGTATTCTGAATTATATCATCTATCTGTAAAATTCTTTGTGCATAAATTACAGTACATTACTCACACAAATAATAATCTTGTTCCCTGGGGATAGGTTAGATAGGATAAGTTAGTTTAGCATAGCTATTATTTTCTTTCTGTGATTCAGGAACAAAGCGAATAAGATGAGAGGTAAGAACCTGCGCATCACATTGTGAACCCTTTGTTGGTTTATCATCTGCACTTAATTTAGGAACTTGCATATAATTTATAAAAACTTTAAAAACTCATATAAATGGTGGACTAGGCTGCAACCGGTAAAATAGATTTAAACTATTACTTAACTCTATGATAGCGGGACCGCAAACCAGACGGATTCCCCATACCAAACGATAAAAGACATAATTGGGAACGGTTATTGGGGAGAATCCTTACTATCGATACTTGGTATTTTCCAGGCATCAACACCCTCTCTGATGCAAAAAGAGGGAAGAGAAACTACTCATGTATGCACATTGTAGTATGAAAATGACAGATTTGCATGATCCAGGTATTTTTGAGCAGATATGGACTAAAGGATGCCTCTTTTTCTGTTGTTTCCAGTTGGAAATTGATCTATGCCCAGGAATTTATAGAGGGCCTCTAACACAACTCTTAAGATGTCAAGGGAATTCCATCAATTGATTCATATTGATTGTTGACATATCTCTTTTGAATTTCCCGTGAATGCAAATCCATTATTAAAAATTGTATCAAATATATATGTTTTTTCATTAAAATTTAATGTGCAAGAATTTTATGTTTCATCTGTTTCAAAAAATGTCAGTTTTTTTTTTTCTTGAGAGAAAACAGAGCAAGTGTTGCAATCAGTGGAAAGCTAAATCCCATAAAAAAAAATTGGTCAAAATTCCATATGTTCACCATTAAAGAATTAGCATTGGAATCAATTAAGCTGGTGAAACTTAATGGTTAACTTAAAATTTAGAGCACATTATTTGAACAGAACTAATTGTGACGAGCAACAAAGAAATCTAGCAAAGACATCTAGAATGTCTTTTTGAGTCTTAATTCCAATCCTCATGAAAAAAATATAGTGAAAGGGATTTCCTACCTTATTGCAAAACTCATCAACAAACCATCGTTACGCTCCAATTTCATTATCATTATTTGGATTATAGCAATGGAGAGTTTCAGTATTTCATAGTGGAATATCATTTCTACAACAAAATTTTATCACAATCAGGGATAATGCAAAAAATGTGTGGTACTCTGTATCTTCAATATACATCCTTGATATAAGGAAAAACAATATATATTTTTATCAGAACCATGCAGGATTGTTAACAAGATTATAAGCATCCAATAGAGACACCCTATATCAAAACAGGTCATCATTATATACATACAAGGGTAGCTTCTATACATCACTTTTGGTCATCCTACATGCTATTGGGTTGGCCTTCCCTATTGGAACTACAAACTAGTTTATATACCAATGAAAGTCACCCTTTTCTCCTTTCCAAGAAAACATCCTCATATTGCAACAAAATTCCAAGAACAAAAATTTGGATAGAACCAGTCAACCTTGCCTTGGATTAGAAAGCTACCCGTCAAAAGAAAACAAAAAACAATATTTGTAAATGTGAAAAATTAAACAATATACAAGCAACGTACTTAAATTTGAAAAATAAACACAAAGTACAAAAAAAATAACACTTCACACCTATTTCTCTTCATAGTGCATACGCGTGGCCTCTTTGTTTTGGCGATAGATTGTGAATAGAATGAAGGGTGATGATATTTCAATTTTTTATCCTTTGTTTTATTTGGGGTGATAAAGGTCCGTTTGCGACCCCTACATTGTGTATTTGAATTCTGGACCTTTCCATGATTTACAACAATATTGTCCTCTCCATCTATGTCACCTTCTTCATTTAGCACATTTTGGACATTTTCTTTTGGAGTCTTCTGGACATTGGCGGGCCTAAATGAACACTATTGGGTGTCCTGTCAAATATTGGTCAGCCCAAAGGAACACTAACAGGTGTCCTGTCAAATATTGTCCTTCCTAAAGGAACACTATCAGGTGTCCTGTCAAATATTGTTGGGCCTAAAGGAACACTATCTGGTGTCCTATCAAATATAGACCTAGAAAATTTATCAAATGAGCACTGAATAACATCCTCATCTTCACCAACATCAATGGTTTGACTCGTTCCTTCCCCTTTTTCAATTCATTCATTCATATTTGATGAAGATGGGTCACCAACATATACAATATTTCTCTGCCATTATAAGGACACAATGTCAATAAAATGGGGTTTCAATAAAGTATTTCCAATGTGTAACAATACAAGGAGTAGCTTATAAAACTTACATCGAGTGTCTCTTCAATGGACATGATATTGTCCTTAGGACTTTGTGAATATTTGCATACATTTCTCTATTGCAACGAAAGAATGTTTGAAAAAAGTTAGGTTTTTAAAATACCTTGCAACATTGCTATTATATGCAACAAAACAAACATAAATTTGAATAGCAATTGGAAAAAATTACCAGTGGTGACTCGTTGAATATTTTGTGTAACATACTCCAATATTTGTTTTGTATAATTTTCTAACGGACAACATTTTTTAGCGCATTTTTTTCCTTTGAGTGTGCATCGTATTCAGATACAATTATTCTCATGCGCTCCAATGCATCTGCACTCAACTCTTGCACACATTTCACCCCATATGAAAATAAAAACAAAACAAAAATCATGAGTAAAGCATAATCTTGTGAATACATCTAGAAATAAAACAACAATAAAAAAAACTTATTTATTTTTTTATCTCTTTTCGAATGGCAGTAGTTTCAACAACCTTCCTATTCTTCTTGAAACGATATTCAATGTCATAGTTTTTTCTCTTACGACCTTTTCCCAATTTTGTTGCAGATCTCAACTTGTAAATATGTCCTTGCGGTGCACCAATATGCAATTTTATGGGTGCCCAAGAATGTACTTCCTCTCTATGTTTGTTGAATGTGCAACACTTTTTGCTTTGCAAACCATTGCATTCACTAGCCAAGCAACAGAAGATGTTGCAACCATTACTGTCCTTGATTACTTTATAAGTTAGATCCTCCTGAAATGGTTACCCAATAATGCACTTAGTACATGTGATGCACCACATCACTAAGATTCATTGCTTCAAATGTTTATATAGAATAAAAACATGTAAAGTGTCCATATTATTAAAAAATGTGCTTATAATTACTTCCTCTAACCAAACAAAACCCTGCACAAAAAGAATGGTATATTTTAAACATTAGCGTTAGCACTAGTCTTCATAATTCAAAATTTATAGCAATAAAATGATATTTCATCAATAACAAATTACCATACGAAATAATGATGGAATAAAGAGCAATAGCCTTATAAACACACCTCAAGGACATTCTAAAGAGTGTTGGCTTAGAAATATATGAATTTGCAGAGAGTGATGGTCCCCTTCAGTCAGGTCATTGGGGATATAAGCACTTAGTATTAACAGAATTATTTAGCTAGCAGATATTTAGATATTTAGATATCCAGCGGGGCACAGTTTCAGCTGGGGCACAATTCCAGCTGGGGCACAGTTCCATCTAGGGCAGGGTTCTTGTGAGGGAAGAGTACTTTCTGATAAAGCATGCATTATCGAACGTACTTACTATACAGTTATTTAGCTAGTAGATATTTAGATATTGGATTCTCAAGGAGGTAGAGTTCCATCTAAGGACAAGGTTCCAATCGGGGCAGAGTTCCAGCAGGGCAAATTTCCAGTTGAGGCAGAGTTCCATTGAGGGTAGAGTTCCAGCTGGGGCATAGTTCCAGCCGGGGTGGAGTTCCAACCGAGGCATAGTTCCAGCCAAGGTATAGTTCCAATCAGGGTAGGGTTCCTATGAGGGAAGAATTCCTTCCAATAAAGTTCATGCATTGTCCATGCAATTGGACTAAATCAACATGTGTCCTTTGAATGGTTATTGGTTGAGAGCTACAACTCATCCTAAAATGCAATTCAAGAATTGAATCAATAAAATATTGATTGAGTTGGGTTTTTTGCATAGGTATTTAGCTAAGGCACCCCTCACCCATCTAGTTCCATGTCCCCAAGCTTGCTTTACTTAGCGATTTGAGAACTTGCGGTTTCGTTCAATGAAACCCAATGCAAATTTTGCAACGAGGAGTGAAATTCGTAAAACTCTTCCATGAGAGCTCATGGATGGCTTCATCGCATCCACCTAGCCTATACACACTTGCTGGAAGCTGCATAACTCAATTATGTTGCTAATTTTTGGTTCTACATATCTGGACCAAATTAACATGTGTCTTCAAATGAATCTTGGATGTAATTGAAAACTCGCCATAAAATGCAATTAAGGACTCAGATATACAAACTGTCCATTTTGTTGGGTCCAGGACATGAGGGTTCAAGGAAGACACCCCTCTCCCATCCAATGCCATGGCCTGAAGCTTGATTTACCTACCGATTTGAGAAGCTAGGGTTTTGTTCAATGAGACCCAATGGGATTTATGCATTGGGGGGTCAAATTCATGTAACTCTACATGAGATCCCAAAGATGGATACATCACATCCACCAAGCCTATAGACAATTGCTGGAAGTTTCAAAAATCAATTCTTACTGCTTAGTTCTATATCTAGGCAGGGTTCCTATGGGGGAAGAGTTCCTTCCTATAAAGTTCATGCATTGTTGAACCTACTTCCTATAGAGTTATTGACCTAGCAAATATTTAGATATTTGGATTGTCAAGGAGGCAGAGTTCCATCCAGGGGAAAGGTTCCAGTCGGGGCATAGTTCCAGCGGGGAAAAGTTCCACTCATGGCAGGGTTCCATGTCAGGGCAGAGATCCAGCTAAGGTAGAGTTACAGGTTCGAGCAGAGATCCAGCCCAGGAAGAGTTCTAGCTAGGGAAAAGTTCCAGTTGAGGCATAGTTCCAGCAGGAGCACAGTTCCAATAGGGGATTCATACCATTGAGGTGAAATATCTAATCATTTTTATTCATAAGTGTGGCATGGGTCTCCCATTATGAGACACTATACACTCATCCTCAAGTGAAAATTTTATGGCGTATTATATTAGTGTACACAACCTTCCCAAATTGGATGAATGAGGAGGATACTATCACACTGATAGTAGTGTTTACTATGAATGTACTTAAGAGAGCCATCCATAAACTACAAGTGGAAAATTTCCCAAGATCTAATGGATTCCCTGTAGAAATTGTTTCAAGGTTTCTAGGAACTCATTCAATAATTGGTTGATAAAATAAGCTCATTGGAAATGGATAAAATAGATGTTGCATTGATAGCACAACTAGACGAAGTCTAGGAAGAAAGAAAAATATTGAAGGTCAAGGATTTCATAGAAAAAGGATTGAGGTCACCCCTCCTAACATCGTAATATTAGATGTGGGATACTTAGACACTCTTGGGATACAACATAAAATAATATAGTTTCTAAAAGGGGTGTAAGATTGCAAGGCTAAGCATAAGGAGGTTACAAAATAAGCCACTAGCTCATAAGCATGGTAGATAAGACGAAATAAGGTTGGAACAAGTAGGGCTAGAATCTAAATGATGCATTGAAAAACCTAGCAAATGTAAAAGTATAATTGGACAACATTTAGGACATGCACACATGGTAGGAAAATAATGAAGATACCTTGGAACATATCAAAATTAAAAAGAATATGGAAGCCATTAAGAATAACATATGGGAAGTGTTAATGAATATATTCCCAAAATAATAAATAACTTGTGCCATTACATTGAATTTTAAAAACTCTATGCACAAGTTATGAAATATTTAGATGAGGTGAAGGATGACTTTGAACACTCAAGTGGCTATTGTTGTCATCAAGGTTATTGATGTTTAAACCCCACAACAAAGATTAGGGACAAAACCTAAATCCACAACAAAGCTTAGGTTTCAAACATAAATCTAATAGGCACCGAAGTTCCATTTAGAGGAGAAATAAGTAAAACAAACATAGAGGACAAGAGAAAATATGAGAGAATTGAAGGGAATATACATGAGAGAAAATAACAAGTATATACTAATACGTTTACAAATAAGGTACTTACAGCCTCTCCGATCAGTTCTATGTTTATATGGGAAAAGATATTTCAAAAAATTGTTATCTTGATATTATCACAATGTTATTATGTATTCAGAAATAACCATTTGGGAATTATCCTATTGCAATCGTTAAACTAACTCTAAATCCCATATCTCTTAGTGTTGAGAGGTTTGCAACATGAGTTTTTTTCTATATTGGTAATTAGTTGTAACGTGAAATTATTAGGTGAAAATGGTACATAAATAATGCAGACGCATTAGGTTCAATTGTGATTTCTTTCAACCCACTTCCCATGGTTCAGGAAGACCAAACATATCACACAGTTTTACACCATAAAAATAGATATAAAGCCTACAGCTATAAAGAAAATTGTACCAAAAAAATCCTGCAGCTTAACTGCTATTTACTTTCTTACTGTGTCTTATTATAAAATGTCATAACATCAAAATTTAACAAAGTAATAAGCCTTGCATATTTCATTCAAAATTGTTGGACTTCACCCAAAACAAAGTTCTTCAATGCAAAATAACGTTTATTTTTAATCTCTTTGGACCTTTGGGTTTAACGTATACTTGTTAAACCTATCACATTTAACTAATTTCTCATCTCTCCTCATTAATTTTTATGGAAATTGTTTATTTTCCATTATATTTTCAGTGTCAGGTGATTGTGTTGGAATTTTTTTAAGTATAATTATTCTCATAGTTGTTTTGAGAGTGCAATTTGCTAACCTGATTTTCTTTCGTGTATAAATATGCTGTCATGTAATGAGACCATGAATCTGCTAATTCAACATTTGATCGGCAACTTTTCTCAAGCAGGAAGCTTGGTTTAATAAATGAAATAAACACCCACGCACCTGGGATAGGTGTGTAGAGAAGGGACCAAGCCATCGTCCACCGGTTTCGTTAAATGAACCACCATAGTATTCGCCCTTCCCTGCTACAATGTTGTCGAGTAATGGAGTCATAGTCCACCATATGAATCGATGGCTGAGAAAGAATACACTAACACGCACAAGAAACGATTAACTTGCTAAAAGAAATCCTGAAACCAAGATTGAAACAAGGGTACAGGGTTTTGGTCTATTTTTTCTCTCCCTCCTCCAGTATTTTATTTGAGCTCACCCTCTGTCTGGTATCTACTATGACGTTTTAGTCTGAGCTTTCCCCTCCTCAAATCTGATCCAAAATTGCTAAAAAGAAACAGGGGTCTGTTTGCTGAAATAGGGGTACAAGGATTTTGGCGCCAAAAGAATTTTGAAACCATGGTTGGTAATGCATTAATTCGTATAGTCAATTCTTTATTTTGTGTATCAACACTGGGTTATCCATAGTTTTATTTATTGGAAAATGGTGGAAGGGATCCCATATCTGGAAGACAGTAGACGAAGTTAAAGGGGTCCATTTGGCAGACCATGTATGAGGTTGAAGGTGGTTCATTTGGCAGCGGGACGGGGTGATTTGAGGGCCCCATATCCCCGCCATCTCTTCCTACAACTTTGTCACGTACACTGGTGGATGGTGGATGGCATATATTTTCCATATGATGCATCAATCCATCTAGCCCTACCCTTCCCACCCTATTGCCATCGTTCATAAGGATGCCCCGTAGTAGGTGCATTAAACACTCTGTTGCAGGGTGCATATTGCTTGCAAGTAGCATTGTTGGGGAAAATTATTAAAAAAATTATAACATGTATCCAACGATTTAATTGTCAACCCGGAGAGAGCGTAAACTTGTGAGGTACATACAAAATATATGTAGGGGCAGAGTATTGCTAACCTATTCTACAATTGAAATTAAATCTAATTTATGAAAACAGGAAATTATATGGAAATAAATCTAATTACAGAGAAGAAAAAAAGTAAAAAAGAAAATCTAATTGCAGAAAACAGGAAATTGCATAAATTAACATGATAAAGAAAGATTGAAATTGCATGAAATAAAATGATTGAAAATAATCAACATTAACTTGTGAGCTCACATAAATCTATGTTATCAATTCATAAGAAAGAAAGTGTTGAAAATCTATATTAACATGGAAGAGTACAATATTTGCATCAGAGCATAATCTCCATTACAATTACAAATCCATTCTATGACTAACTCTAAACTATTCTCACTAGTACAAAAGCGCTGATTTTTCCACAGAGGTTTTCCACGTTTCTTACTTTTTGGTATAAAATCCGATGTAACAGGAATGAGGCGTCGTTGTATCCACGCCTAGCTGTCGCTGTATCCATGCCTAGACTCTTAGCCGTCGATGTATCCACGACGAGCCGTCGCTGTATCCACGCCTTGACTTTCTACCGTGGTTGCATTTATATAATCTAATGGCAAGTCATGATGGGGTGGTGAGCTCCCGTAAACATAAACATAAACAAGTGAAAAAAAATAAGAATGAATACTTTCTTGGTATTTTATAGAAACATGTTACAAGTACCAATTATATAGACCATACTATGCACGTAATAAAAACAGCAATAAAAACCAACTATAATAGTGATTGATCTTGTTAACACAAATCACTACAAAACCGTCTGGGCATTGTACATATGTATTATGCCGCTACATATTGAGTATCGCATGATAATATCGCCCCCGTTCTTAAACCTAGTGGGTGTGTCAACCTTGCCAACAATGAGATTGCACCGATGATGTGAAATAATCTAGTGTTGAGTTGGATTGATAGTGCACATGATGATTCGTTAGAGATGCCACTTAGATGTCTAGTTGAAGAATTCTAGTGACATGTTATATATTAGCAATGAGTTGTACTTCAAGAGAGTGCAATGAGAAACAAGGGTCTTGTCAAAGAGCCTATTGTTAGTCCATCTTTAGCGATTCAGACTCAGATTAATGCTTGGAGAAATCGTCCCCTCGTAGTAGCAATGATCCCCATTGCATTAGAGGTAGAAATGTTGGCCTTGAAAGTATTAGATTTCGATGTTGATGCACCGATTAATGGAACCTTGAAAGTATTAGATTTCGACGTTGATGCACCGATTAATGGAATCTCAGTTTCACTTGAACAAGTATGAAGTACATAGGTATGCAAGGAATTATCTTGCTTTGACAATGCATAAGAGTTATGTATCCTTGTTCTGAGTGTGCCAAGTGGTATGGTATATTCCTTGGTCAAAATAAGCTAATGTGTTGTACTGAGAGTCAATATCCATGGGAGGGTTTAATTATGCACTGATTTGCTCAAGTAAAAAATGGAACGTAACATTGTAAGCGCTGAACATTTAAAATTGGATGTATTCGTAGATAGGTTGATAAGTCGAGATTGAAGGCATTATTGTACGTTGCTTGATGATGGCA
>LPNX010281785.1:19239-34011 GCA_001517045.1 Pseudotsuga menziesii
CCTATAAACCCATCACTCTTCACCATCACAAGGATGCATTCACGGCCCTTGCTATCAACTCCAATGTGAAAAGTCTTGCCTCTGGGTCTGTCGATCACTCTGTTAAGCTCTACTCTTATCCAGGTAAGATCTACCCATCCTATATGATCTACATAATCAAAAGTGAGAAATATGAAAAATTGATCGACATTTTATTAGGGTTTTGTTTTGTGATTGAACAATTCAATTATTCGTAGGCCAAAATATCTTGGAGAGAATTATAAATATGAATAGTGATGTATTTGTTCCTGATGGGTTTGTAGACAGGCCATTTAGGAGAAATTGTTTTTTTGTCTTCTATGGCCTGCATTTGATTCTAAATTAACTTCTCTTTTTCAGGGGGTGAGTTTCAGAGCAATGTAACACGGTTTACTTTGCCTATATGATCTCTGGCCTTTAACAAGTCCGGTGAGTTACTGGCTGCTGCAGGGGATGATGAAGGCATTAAGCTAATTAGCACCATAGATAGTTCCATTGCAAGGGTGCTCAAGGGCCATAATGGCCCTGTTACTAGTCTTTCTTTCGACCCCAAAAACAAGTTCTTGGCATCTGCAGACAGTGATGGCACAGTCATATATTGGCAGCTTTCAACTGGGAAAATTGTACATACATTGAAAAAAATTGCATCGAATACAAATTCCAATCCGACAGCAATTTTAAATCAAATTAGTTAGCGTCTTGATGGTGAGATGCTTGCTGTTCCGGGCAGGAAGAGCGAGGTTTCAATGTATGACATGGATACTGCAGAGAAGCTATTCAGCCTCAAAGGTGGGCATTCAGATACTATTTGTTTTCTGGCCTGGTCGCCTAATGGGAAGTACATTGCCACAGCTGGGGCTGATCGGCAGGTCATGGTTTGGGATGCTGATAGGAGGCAGGATATTGATAGGAAAAGGTTTGACAATCCGATTTGTTCAGTTTCCTAGAAGCCCAGTGATAATGCATTAGCTATGATTGATGTGTTGGGCAGATTTGGGGTTTGGGAATCCCCTATTGTATCTCATATGAAATCCCCTGCAGACGGTGCAGAGCGTTATGAAAACATGGAAGATGAAGACTCTTTCATGGATGGATATAAAGAAGAGCTGGACGATAGTGTATCTGGAATCCTGGATGGGATAGGAAATAACGATGACGATGATGATGACATGGGTAAGATTCCAAGGAAGATATTAGAGAAGAAGCCTTCGGTGAAGGTTGAAAAGGGCAAAGAAGAGAGCAATGCAAAGGTTCTCAAGAGTGGTCAAGACTCATTCAAAGTAAAATCAGCAATGCAAGAAACATTTCAGCTTGGTGCAACGCCGCGGCAATTTGGGAAGCAGAATTTTCTTGCTAATAACATGCTTGATTATACCCAGTCACATTCTATTCCTCAATGGTTGGAGCATGTTTTCACCTGGTCCTTTTTACTTGTTGAGTACAATTGCCATTTATGGATTGCAATTTGCAAGCTTGTCCTCTATGAAGTAAGAAGAAAATATACATCTTGAATCCCCCCCCCCCTCTGAAGAAAATAGACATCTTGAATATCCCCCGCCCCCCCATCCAGCAGCTGTAGCTGTATATTTCCCTGAAAACTCAAAAATAGTAATTTCATTATCAAAGATATAGATCTAGTTGATGGTCTAGAGTCAGGTAACCTATAGACCCGGACTGATCCTTCTAATGAAGTTAGGTAAAGGACTAACCCTGCTAGCTAGGTGAGACCTTTCATTAGCCTAATGAATGTAAGTGCCTTTCCTTTGCACAGTTCATTTCAGGTAAATGAAGCTTCTTACCCCGCCTGATGGACGTTTGGTTGAAAGCTTTGCTCCCAAATTCATAGCTAGATATAATGGGTAATGTATTGAAAGAGAGCATGGGTTATCCCTTGATCTGGGAAAATGTTTGCTTATCATTTACCTGTGCATAGAGTTGGGTTGTCCCATCCTTTTTCAGGGCTGACCTACTAATTTATATATATATCATGTTCTGATGACATCAATGCAAATTAATCCCCTAGGAGTGAGGAGTGTGTACAAGCTGGTGTGCATGTGCCATGGGAGCAGGCTAGAAGCTCTTTGTAAAATCATTGTCTCTATCATTGTCTATGTGAGTGACACCATGACACAAATCTTTTGATAGGGTGGGATAACTATAGATTTTGATTGATTTAGAAAATTTGGGCCTTGGGTGGCTTGAAGTGAAATCTCATCACTATCTACTTTGAAAACAGGCCTAATTCATGAGAGACGGAGGAGCAAAATCCACTATGCCAAGGGATGTAGAATCCTTGGTAAAAATATGCATAAGACAAATAATGTAAAGCAAGAGGCTTCTATTTGCTAGCATAACATGCACCAATGAACACATTCACATTTAAAAGGAGAGAGAGAAAACAGAGATAGCCACCATGCAGGATGATGATATTGACCAGACTACTTATTGCACCTAAATCATCTATCACCATGATAGCAAGGAAAAACAGAGAAGAGGTTCCTCATAGCAGAGTTGCAATTCTATTTTTATGCAATAGGGATTTACTATTTTCTTAGTGACCAAAATGGGGCATAAGCCTGCTAGAGGTGAGCCATTAGATGAGACATACTTTGTTTCATTGCATAGTTCTATGTCAAAAGGAAGATGAATCCACTTTGCACAATTGCTTGTAATATTTGCTTATTTAGATACTTGTGGTCCATAGCAGTGTTAATCTTTTACAGTATAGGAGATATTTGCTCATTCAAAGTTTTTAATGTAGGTTGACTTCCATCAGTATAATCAAACCTCCCATCCTCTACCTTCAGAACTTGATTTACTAGGTGTTCTTCAAGTTCGATGGATAAGGCACGCCTCATAACAAGTTCATGTAACAGGTTAAAGCATGCTTTGTGAAAATGTTCAAGGTAGTGTTTTTCATAAGATTTCCAACAATCAGTAGTCAATATTCAAAATTAGTGCTGTCATAATATCATGAACTGACAGCCTTGGAGGTTTATGTAGTGTTACAGCTTGATTTAGCACTTGAGTGGGAAAGTACCAACCCACAAGTGCTACTAAGGAGTAACACCAGAAGAAATTAACACTGTCACCTTAGTGCTGACTTCCCTCACTTTTGACCTACTCTCAAGGTGACAGGGGGCTTCTCTAAACGTTGACTAATTTCATAGATGAACAAACATCTGAGGGGGTTGATGTTAACTTAGCTTAGTTTGAACATGTATTGTAGATGTAAATATCCCAAAGGAAAGTGTTTGAATAAAATAAAATTATAAATGTAAGGATTCTGAAATGCAACAAACACCTGGAAATAAATTCCAGGATGTTAGTAGTGACTAACAACCCAAGTACTTGTCTTAAAATAAGAGTGAGACTTCTAGATACCATGACACCTCCTAACTCACCATGTTAGTAGATTTTGAAGTCATTTTTAGAGAACATTTTAGCCTTGAGCATTCAAAATTGAGTAAAACAATTATTCATTGGGGATCATCTTGCAAATTACAGTAAAAGTATGTAGGTCACTGCCATGCTTGTCACATCTACTATACATGAATCGGATATTTAAAAAGCTTTGAGTTCACTATGAAAGTTCATATCACTTGAGTATACCTTGAATATATTGGGCCTACAAAGAATTGCATTTATATGAAAATTTGCCCAACCTAGTTAACAAATAATGGCAAACAACAGGAATACTGATAAGAGAAGCTTTTATGTACATTACTTTTCTTAAGGATTCTATGATGAATGCCACAGGTTTGTCTCACAAGGAAAAATGATTCTACAAATACAAGAATTAATGAACGAGCTTGCAACAATAATAGGCGATCCGGCCGAAAGGAATAAGATTCAAGAAGGGATGTTTGGTTGTATGTTACAGTCAACACAGGTATACCAATTTCATTTTCATGATTGTTTTGTCCATTCCCATTTATTTGTGTAAGGCTGTGATCTACTATCTGATCATTGATGCTAATATTTGATATATCATTAAGCAGGAGGTTGTCATTGTCCCACCCTTTATTGGTCTGGCTATACGAACAAAACCTGGAGTTTGGGAATATGTTCGTGTCAATGCCAATGATCTTTCAATAGAGTAAATTACAGTACCAGAATACCTAAAAATCAAGGAATGCCTCGTGGATGAGGAATGGTAGGAACAATTATGTTTCTGTCTTTTTCTTGGAGAAGTAAAAATGATACCAAATAAAACACATTTTTCTTTTTCATTTTAAGGTGCTAGGCACAAAAGTATGCTTAGAGTAAAATTACAAATGCATATTGATCTTTTCGGTTTTGTGTTTAGATGCATATAATGTTCAAGTTCAAGCAGAAAGAGGCATTGATATCAGTTTTACAAGATTTATTGATGTTTAGTGTTTTGAATGGACGATACACACAACTTTTTGGGGTTAATACTTGGATGAAAAGGATGCATTATGCATATAGAAGTGTCCTTATCTACCCTGTTTCTTTTTTTTTATCACAATGTGAAAAACTGAGCGTATTCGTGGTAATGTACCTACAGGCCCAAGAGTGACTATGCCTTGGAACTGGACTTTGCGCCATTCAATGCATCATTCCCTCATATGGAAAGGCCCTCATCAATTGGCAATGGAGTCCATTTTTTGAGCCGGCATCTGTCATGCCAGCTTTTTCATGATGCACAAAGCATGCAGCCCTTGCTGGATTTCCTGCAAACGTGTAATTATTCTGGTGAGGTAAAATAATGCAATCTTTTACATGTTATTATATTTATCTCATGGCTAGAATCATTTGGTATGAAGCAGGTCCAGGACAAGAGTTATCTGGTCAGTTTCCATATAGATTATACTTTATGCTACTTGATGTTATTTACAGAATGTATACTGTGCTTCATATCATGGAAGGCAAATTATGCATTTTGAAATGTATTTGAAATAGCATTCTCTTCTCAGATAGACAAGGAATTTCACTAGTTTTGAATGTTTTGGATAAACCTTCACATGAATGTCCAGAACTTCTCCATGGATTCAAGTTTCTTCCATTTCTAGAAGACACAATTAACTATAAGCTCAAAATTTAAAGCTTAAGCTTGCTATTAACAATTAACTATGTATCAAGAAATTTAAATCTCAAGCTTGCTTGTACAGGACTTTTAGCTTTCGGAGATGGAATAGAGTGTGCTATTGAATCTGCTCATTCAATGCCTACAATAGCCCGCTTAGGACGTGGCCTTGAAAAGTTGCAACATGCCTCCCAAGTTGTGCACCAGATGGATTCTGCACAGGCATGGGAAGCAATTTACAATTCATTGTATAGTTCTCATAACAAGAAATGATCTGTCTAAACATATTCTTACTTCAGATTACAGTAAGACGAGATCAGAGCTTTGTTCTTCGTTAAATGTGCACAAAATTCATACTGTAGAGCAAGCTATATCTACGGTCAGGTGGGGAAAGTGGGATAAAATTGCTGCAAGGGATTAAAGGTAATACTAATGCGGTGATTTTCAGGCTAGGTGTCTATTAAATCTGTCAGATGCTAGCAATATACAGGCACATAATTGATATGGAGAGGCATAAAGTGACCATAAACTTGTTTTACAGGTTCCTGGAAGTCTCTGAAACTCATGCAACAACAGATATATCTGGCACTTTTGGTATGTTGCTTCAGAGTATGTTGTGACATGTAGTGTGTCTAATAAGGTCTCATGTTTATAGTTATGGAGTGGTTCTTTTTGAATTACTTTCCACCTCCGGAAAGAGGTCTCTGAATCCATCATTTTCTTGCTATGGTTTGGTAATAGATTCAACAACAATCTGTAAAAGGTAGGGTGGATAATACAGATTGTAAGAGAAGATTTGCTGTGGCTAGCGGCCCTAATGGAACGAGTTACTTGGTTACAAACACACACCCTGACAGATATGTTGCCACGCCGAGATCCAGAACTCTTATATGTTCTGTAGCAGCAATATTAGAAGCTAAGAAGACACACTGTGTGCTGTCCAAAGATTGTAAAACAACAGGCATACCTGCTAGAGATGAGTTTAGAGAAATGAAAAATCAAGACAAGGAATTTTCAAGTAAAAATCCTTTTGTTGACTCATCTGATTTATGACAAGTTAAATCCTTGGGAAGACACATATCAGATGTGAATGAGGAATTTCATGCTCAAGACAGAAATGAAAACTATTGCTTTTGCATCGGGACTACAGCTCCTGACACTCTGGAACGGCATAAACTGAAGTTGCCAAAGATCAGAACTGTAAGATTTACTGAAGAAAGCCCTAGAGATTTTGGCTGCATCAAAAGAGAAATAGATCGAGTTGGAAAGAAATCATTCTTTGCATCAGATGGAATCACCAGAACACATTCCATAGATAAGGGGGATGCTGGTAAGCCTTTAAGAAGAGAAATTGTGCATGAAATTAGTCATGCATTGTCTTTTGACGAAGGTGAGGAAGAGAAGTAATTATGGCAAATAGTAAGGCCTCTGCTACGAGGTAGATGCTCATACACTGAAGTTTGAACCCCTATTTAGTATTGATGACAAAATTTCATATTCTTAGTATATTTTTTCTAATGTTCATTGACAAGAGCATATTTAATGTAGTCTACTGCTTGTTTCATTATGCTGATAGAAGGCTTTTCTTAGAGTATATCATCTATGACCTTAATGTTATGGAGTTTGTCAAATGCTTTTGGGACTGCAATATATAGAGTTTTCTACAGTAAACAGGTATTAGAGAGAACGAAGTTATATTTAGTCTAACAACACTCTTCGTGATGTTTCTTGTCTTAGTCTGAGTAGCTGTCTCTTGTTTCCTTAAACGAGGTCCACATTCTTTATTGCAATTGTTGTAGCAACATTGATAGAATTTAACAAAGGCATGCTTGTTAGCAAAGTCAGAGAACATGAGGTTTTAACCCCTGGCTGATGGGACACAGTGCCTCATGAATATTTAACAGAATAACTTCAACTTCCTATTATGTGTTGTAGAGATACTTTCAGCTTGGCCTTGTATAAGGCGAGTTGTGAAACATTTGAAATAACTGCAGATTCCTCCATGGAATGCATTTTCTATAGTTCTTCCTAGTATCAAATTCAAGGCAGAGAATCCAGTCTTTTAATTCCAACACCAGCCCCACTGCCCATCTTCCCCCCCCCAAAAAAAAACATAGGCTTTATTTTCTTCAAAAGATTGGAGCAGATGATTTAAACATTTTGCAAGCTCCTTCACCATTTACTAAACATCATAATACTTGGTATGCTTACTGACCATAGTACATGTAAGCAGTCCAAATTAGGGGTGATCTATTCCCCCTGTTTGGTGTTACAATTGCCACAGAGGGTTTCTTTCAGAGTTTTTAATTTTTATTCTCTTTCCACATGGTCCATGGTTTTGAATTCCCAAAGAAAACAAACTATAAGGGTGCAGTTGTTCATAAGGTGATGGCCATCCTATTTTGCCCCTTTATAAAATGGTTAATAAATGAAAATATGGAATCTTTTGGATATGTGAGGTCTCATATGGATATGCTTATACTGTTAAGCTTGTTGGCCCATAGGCTATTGATTCTATTAAAAAGATACATATGAATGATCAGCTTAAGAATTAGGTTGCAACAGACTAGATTTCTCTTTATTTGCATGCAAGCTGTAATGCCAATCAAATGGATCAATTGCATTAGTTAGGGAACTCTAATGATTTAGACAGCAATCCTCAATTACAACTGTGGCTGTTTGGATCAACTTCAAATGATTAGTTTGAGGGTTATGCTTTCTAAGTACAACATATGAGCAAATAAGTGCATTTGATAGCCCCTCTTTACAATCCATATGGATGTAATAGCATGTTTCCTGACCTTATATCATTTTAGGCATCCAGCTACAAGTACAGCATGGTATAGGATGATCTAACTACTTTAGTTTTTTGTTTCTCACAGTCAAGAAAATGCAGATATTTTTTTGCCACTACTATTTTGAGAACAATTTATCAGGTAGATTATAGTAAAACAGTTCTTCTGTTGTCTCAATCCTGGTTCAATGATATGGTAGGATTATCACGTGCCACAAGTTTCAATCTATTGAGATGGGCAGGTTGTTAAGTAAGCATAACGATTTTATCATTGGTAGCTATGGCTATATGTTTTTGAAGCCATAGATAGCTTGATTTTTATATGCAACTTCCCATTGTGTTACCTCCTATCCCTCTGGGGCAATTGTACTAGCACCCCACAGATTAGATATGTTCTACGTAGAGGACTTTAGTCAGTTAAATCAATTGATATTAATGTAGATGGGATGTTTTATCAAACATGTGTGTTCAAGAATCAATACTATACTTACAAGCCATAGATGATATAGTATAGACAACCATTATATGGTTAGACATTTTCAGTAGTGGTAACATATCTCAAACATATCTTAAATGCATCATGTTTGGTCCATCTATTCAGCAGGGATGACAGTAATATCGACAGTGGCTTGATTAAAGGATTATGACCTACTTCCACATGGAATTGGTCTTATGGCATTTGTATTTTTTTTTAAAACAGTTATAGCCGTGGATACAACGATGGCAATTTTTTTAAAAATTTCACAGCCGTGGATATAGCGACGGCCCGGCATGGATACAGCGACGGCTTGGCGTGGATACAGGGATGGCCCGGCGTGGATACAGCGACGGCTCAGCGTGGATACAGATATGGCCAGGCGTGGATACAGAGACGGCCAGGCGTGGATATAGCGACGGCTTAGTCATTTAACAAAATATAGAACATTGTCGCTCTTGTGACGCAAATTAGGGGTCGTCTCTATTGCGATGAAATTGTTTCCACGGGAAAAAAAACAGTTAGACGTGGAAATATCCACGCTTTTCCGTGGATATTGCCACATTTTTCCGTGGAAAAATTGATCACTTGTACTAGTGTCTCTACTTCCAAACCAGTAGAGAGATCTCTAACCAAAATGAGGAGAGAGCCCTCATATTTATACATGAATTCAAGATAACTAATCATAATTACATATCCATTATTCTCTCAACTTATCCCTCAAAATCCTCAACAAATCTACAACTCATCCCTTCAAATCCTCAACAAATATTGGATGAGATATTCTCTCCACATTTCCATGATCTTCTCCTTGAAATTATCCCACATCTTGAGGATGAAATTCGAATTTGAGGTTAGGTGGTCACTTTTGAGCTTGTTAAAGTCTTCAAATACATCTGTAAGCATCAACAAACTCACCCAACTTTAAAGTATAATGAAAATATGTTATTTTTCTCAATAATTAACCACAAATTCACTCAAAATACTAAAAAATAAATGATTTAGAAAATGGTAATATAAAACCATATTTATTATGAAAGTGGTGAATATTAATGGTTTTATGGAAGAATAAGATAGGAATAAGGTGACAAATGGTATATAAAAGGTGAATAAAATGTGGTGTTTTTGTGGCTCAACATTCCCCCCAACTTGATTGGTTTCATGTCCTCATGCAACTATGCATTGATTCTCTTTAAAACTTTTGGACTTGTAGCTGGGATTTTCATGATGATGGTATTCAATAGTAAATCATTCCAGGATTTGAAATGTATGATTGGAAACAATTTTTCTTATGATTGGTTCTTGTGTGACAACCATAAGTATAACAAATGTTGGTTTTTGTGTTAACAACATTCACTCATTTTACTTGTATTTTTGTTGCAATACATAATATTTGTGCATTAGAAATGATGAACCATCAATGTATATTAGAAAGCCTTTTCTTCATATTATGAATCATGCCAATATATATAGCATAGTTTGGGAAAGACGTGTTGGTTTATGGTAAATGAGATGACGAATAGGTAAAATGGTAATGAATAGTCCCCCCCCCCCTCCCCCAACTTAAGATGTATTAGGTTTATGAAAAGGATAAATGGAATGTAGTGAGGGAATTTTTCCAAATTCATTCATTTTCTAGCATTTAAGGAATTACATGGTTAAAGATTAGAAAACAACATACCTCCACTTACCCAAAAAGTTCATGAACTATGCAACAGGAATGTGGCTATTGTTGTTGAATCATAGAATGTGAAGTGAAGGATCTGAACTGCTGCTTGGTTGGATGAAGTAAAAGATGAGAGTTGAAAGTAGAACTATGGTACTCATATGGCTGGAAGTATGCTGCTGTAAAACTGTTGATGATATCATGAAAAGTATATAGTCTTCACCTGCTACAAAACTCGATGGTACAATTCTTACCATGCGAATAAATGTGTTGATGTCGAACATGGAAATAAATCATTGGATTACCGACCATTGATGAATTTTGTTCACCAATGCGAGGCAGTATCACCATTGATGTCAATGAGTGCCAAGGTACCTAAGTACATCATGCAAAGTGCAAATAAATGAGCTGATGTCGAGCCACTTGCAAGATCTAACGATCAAGGGACATTGATGTATTACCATGATTTTCAGCAAGAGAACTTTCCATTAAGGCATGTAAGCCTCAAGGTACTAAAAATGAACTCTAGTCTCTATCCCAGATAATGTGCTGAGGTCGATGGGGAAAGACTTGTTGAAAGGTGGGACTTAAGGAATCCCACATTAGTTAACACGAGTTATACAAAATGAGTGGTGGGACTATAGATAAAAGATATGAAGGTCAAACCGTTTTTATGGCAGGGATAACAAAGTAATGTAGTCATGGAAAGGAAGCTGAATGGTTTTATTCATAAGGAAAAAGATAAATTGAAAATGAGGAAAAATGTGTGCGATTCAGAAAGGTAGACATGCAAGAAGTCATGACGTATAAGGCATAAAAAGTAGACTCTAACATGAATGGTGGAATGAAATGGCATAATTAGTTTTTGAAAGGCTTCTTTGTGGCAGCAAAATGTCATGACATACATAAGGAAAACCCAACTTCTTCAATATTTCAATGGAACATTTTTTCTGAAAATCTTCTGCGATTCTAGAAATTATTTCTGCATGCCATTTGTTTGTCTTTAAATCTACAAAAAAAAAGTTAGTATTTCCTTGCAACAAACTTGTGAGAGCATTGAAACTACATGAAAACATGTGCTTAATCAAAAGTTAAAGAAAATAAAATGCCCTTATAACTTAAAGTAGCAACCCTTCTTGTCGAAACCTGTTTCTGAGTGACTTGCGAAAATAAGTTAGCACAATAATCATAAAATTTTTGAGAAGTTTCCAAGTTTATTTAAAATTTAAAATTTTATGATTTTATTTATTACCTAATACTTATTTATTTATTTATATGTTTTTAGTTTTTAATTTTAATTTTATTTTAAATTTTGTATTTTTATCAGAATCATTTTCTTATTATTTCTAAAGTTGTTTTTGTTTATATATTTTTTAAATTTGATTTATTTACAAAAAAAAAACTGTATGTGCTTATTTTAATCTTATAAGTTTATGCATATAGATATGAATATGCGTCTTTATGTAATGATTGCACAATAGGGAGAGAGTCGACCCTTTCAGTGGTCGAACCCTCTAAAAACATACTCTCTTAATTGATCTAGATTAGAGAAGAGTGTGCAAACAAGTGATTTTTATGATAAGTTTAGCAGTTTCAATGACCATGCAGATATCCTTCCCCCCAACGGAAGATGTTGTGAGGTCCCACTATGTAAATTTGAGCATATAGATCTGTAGACAAAAACAAAACTCACAAAGAAGATCTCACAATTTACTCAGCAATTGAAGAATGAAACAGTGCAAAAGGCTTGCAGTTGTGAATGCTTTCATTAATCAAAAAGTAATTCAGATAATAATTACAATGATGTAAAATGGCTTTAATAGCCACACGCAATTCGAATCCACATGAGTAAGTTCGAATTGATGACTCTACTTGACTGTAGGTAACCAAGACTTGTCTAAATCACAATTGGAGTTCTAAAACACAACTAACTGTTACATTTAGTATTAAATAATGGTTAACTGACTGTGGTAGGTGAGAAAAGCGCCCCACATGTGTGCAATTAATTAAACCATTATTTAACTGAATGTAACTGACTCCTAACTTGTCTTGACTAGTCATCAACTGAAGTTAAGGACCCAGTAGTTAACTGTCCTTGTCTAAATCATAACCGGAGTTCTAAAATACAACCAACTGTTACATTTAGTATTAAATAATGGTTAACCGACTGTGGTAGGTGAGAAAAATTCCCCACATGTGTGCAATTAATTAAACCATTATTTAACTGAATGTAGAGATCTAGAACTGAATGTAACTGACTCCTAACTTGGCTTGACTAGTCATCAACTGAAGTTAACTGACCTTGGTTGGTTTCGGCACTCCCAGTTGCTTCCTAAATTGTAGGGATTGATCTAGGAGACTCCTAAACTTATGCAATCAAGTGCAATAAGTGGTAGTGAGCCTCAATTAGTGTTCCCCACACTTTGGTAACTGAAACATGTGCCCCAATTAGGTCAAGTTTAACCAATGGTGCTAATGACTATAAATAGACTGGATGGACTCCCGATTTAGACATGACTCCTGATTTAGACATATGACCAAATTTGTACAAGGGAGGATTAATAATCCTAACACCCCCCCTGAATGCTAACTTGGACAAACTGTGGGCCCTGGTAACTAAGACCATAGGTCACCCATTACATCAAGTAAAATAAAGTAACTGCTTAAGACAAGTAACTAGGGCAAAAACCACATGGGAAAAAAGCCCTCCTTCTATCTAAGTAGGTAGAATCAGGTCTCAAGTTTGAAAAAATTGAAAATATGTTGCTGCAATCTTCATCTCTGTGAGGTAGTGAAGCAGCATGCATGGTGTGCTGTGCACAGGTATTCTGGGGCCTGTCATGTAGACTTCTCCTTTTTCTCCAAAACTGATGATGGAAGGAAGGAGGACTGTAACCTTTGTCTCTTGCTGAATGAAGAGGTGTATGATCATATCCATTCTTGTGAATGTAGGAAGACTGAGCCCTTGCCATATTGCATCTTACAGGAATTCTATTGAATCTCTCTAAAGGAGGCAAAACAGTATGACATAGCGCAAGAGTCTTTTCTTTCTGAGTGTCAGGTGAGTTTTCAGTCATCTTCCTAGCTTCCAGTTTGGAAGTAGGGACTGAATCTAGATCTGAGTCACCCTGAATCTTAATGTCATAAACTAATATAGATGGATCTGCAATACTAGTAGACGCTGTAAAAGAAGTAGATGCAATGTTTTTACCTTCCCTTGCTGGTGGCTGCTGAGAGTGCACTGGTTCTGAAGGAGGCATGAAATGTGAGAACTCATATGCTCTTGAAGCATGATTCGCAATACCCTTTGCTATGATGCTCCCAGTAGATATATCTGTGATATCCACTGATTCAAGACCAAATATCACTCGCTTTGGAGATCCAGTATGGGTCATCTGATAGACAAATAACAGGTTTGAAGCTAGTGAGGGAACAAACAACACATCTTTGAACCTTCCATGTTCAAGTTGGATAAAACCCTTCCCTTTGGTTTGTACTTTACTATTATTTCCCATCTGAATACTAGGACCATCAAAAGACTGAAAGGAAGAGAATGATTCTATGGATGTAGCCATATGGTTGGAAGCTCCAGAATCAATGAGGAAAGAAGGTGTTGATGTGCAGCAAGCTTTCAGTGCATGTCCTTTCTTTGGGTATTCTTCTTCTTCTTCTTCAGAGTCTTCCTTCCTTGCACTAGCAGGTACAGAAATGTTGTGCCTTTTCAAAAGAAGAGCCATTTCATCAAGTTGTCTTCTCATACAGGAGCTTTCTGAATGGAAGCCCCTTCCACAGTAAGGGCAGAGGATCTTGCCTTTGCTATTCTTCTTGCTTCTCTTCGAACTTGAAGGTTCTTTTGACTGTTCAGACTCATCTCTTTGCTTCCCTCTGTCATTCGCTACCTTATCTCCTCTTGCAATAAGAGCTAGATCTTTGGGAGATCGAATGATCCCCATTTGGATCAATTTATCATTTTCAGAAATAAGAGATTGAATGAAATCATTAAGAGTGGGCATCTTCCAATTTGGAGTAGCGAGCCTTACCGTTTGGAAGGTGGATACAAAGACTGAGTATTCTAAATTGAGCTTGGTGAGAATAGCAAGGATGAGCTGGGTTTCATCCTTCTTCACTTTGCATTGCTTCAATTGATATATCAGGTTCTTGAACTTTGAGAAGAATTCATTTAGAGATTCGAAATCTGATGGATTGAGAGTAATCAGATCATTTTCTAGCTGATGGATCCTCATCTCATCATGCTTATCAAACAAGGAAGTAATCTTGTCCCAAACCTCCTTGGGAGTGTCCAAGTCTTGGATGTGAAATAGAAGATCTACAAAGACTGACTGGTGCATGAGTCCAATGGCTTGATCAAGCCTGTTCATGTATTTAACTTTGTCTTTCTCTGATTCTGGCTCTCCTTCTGTTTCTTCTACAATCTGAAGAGATGCTTGGTGCGGAGCAATACTTTCATGTCATCCTTCCATTGGTGATAGTTGAAGGGAGTGAGAGGCTCTATTTGATGAGCCATTTCGAAGTAATAGGAAGAACTGAGCTGCTGTAGCGAATGCAATGAGAAGTAGAGGCTGCTTGTAGCGAATGCTATAAGAAAACCTGATAACCTGTCACACAATCAAACAAACAAAATGATCCGGTTGGAGATATGAGGAGGACAGGAGTCTTGTCCACCGAGGCTCTGATACCATGTAAATTTGAGCATATAGATCTGTAGACAAAAACAAAACTCACAAAGAAGATCTCACAATTTACTCAGC
>LPNX010281785.1:35000-53911 GCA_001517045.1 Pseudotsuga menziesii
CATGTTAAATAATTTTGACTAGGTACATTTTACTAGATTACAAAATAATAAATATGTTTTATTACTCAATATCATTCAATTTACTTTTCAAATATGATTTTGTAATATGAAAATAGTGTTTTAAGAAATAAAAATCAATCAATCAATAAATAAACAAATAAATTAGTAAAATTTATAAGTGTTTTAAAGTTTGTAAAATGTTTATGTTGAAATTAGAAAAATATATTATATATATCTAAATATATTTAAAGTTGATACCTATAATATTTATTTATTATTTTAATTCAAAACCTTATTTTAAAAAATGTATTTATAAAATAATATTCATAATTGATGTAATTTTGAAATGTTTTTTCTCTAACTTTGATTTCTTTAAATAATCCCTCTAAAATCATAACAAATCAAAATTAAGATAAATGCTATTATATAAGAAAACAAATGGAAAAAAAACTATTAGAAAAGAAAGAAAGTATTGATAATAAGCTACATAATAAAATAGTAATAGTAGTATAACTATATAGGATCTATTTAAAATCTGAGATAAAACATTGCAATCTTAATATCTTCAAAGTTTTAAAATAGCACTTCAAATCTAACCTAAGAGTTGGTGTAGGGTTAAGAAGGGAGGTCAAAGTATCCTTGCAGTTAGATCCATTCTATGCATAATTAAATAAATCCATAATATTTAAATTTGGACTTAAATTATGTAAGGGCTTTTTGTTATAGATAAAGATTTTATCAATATTTTGTTATTAATATTGTTTGTGTGGTAAATACTCTACATTTCTAAATCCAAATAATCATTAATATTCTTAATATTTTATGTTTTAATTTATCATTTTAAGCGAAATCATTTATAAAAGAAAATGTATTAAATATATTTATCATTTTAAGTGAAATCATTTATAAAAGAAAATATATTCATAATTAAAAAGTAAAATTATTATTGAAAAGATTTTAAATGTGAAAAAAAATTAAACTCTTAAAATGTTTAAATTAGTTTGAAAAAAGCGATATTTGAGCAATATCCATGTCTTACGTTAATGGTTTTATTATGCTTTAGTTTGAAGTATTTGCAAGACTCAATTTACTTGATTTGGATCTAAAATTATTAGAGAAAGTCTATATAAGGATTGATTCCTCGTTAAACTAGTATATCCTCTAGTTAAATACCTCTCACAAATATCATTCATATCTAATTTGTATCTTTGTGTATCCTTGACATAGGTTGGTTTCCAGAACTTGGTTCCATTGAGCAACGACAGAGCAATTATTGGGGTCATTAATAGTCAACTCACTAGTGTTTTTGTTTTTCTATACTTATATATATGTTGGAAACCTAATCCTTTGAGTTTTGGTAAAAGCACATTGTATTATCTTTACTATTTACGTGATTTGTATGGGTGAATAAAAATATTCATAAGGAGTCCAAGAGACCTCTTGGGAATTTAAAACCAAGGGTCACGTTTGATGTACTTATACATCTACCATCTTAATGAAAATGAAACTCATGCATACCATTTATGTAAGTACTTTTGGTGAGAAAATCAAGAGATGACATTTGTTCAAGTTTCACATGACATTGAAAAGCTTCACGCGCCTCTAGACTTTGGGTTGGTCAAGGCTCTAGAGGTTCATCCAATAAAGGTGATGACTACTTTGATATCACAAGGGAGGTTGTATTGGGGGAGCAACTAATATACAATATTATAGAATACATTGAAGGCCTATGTGTTTCATCAATCAATGAAAGGATAATCAATCAATGAAGGAGTAGAGGTAAATAATTTATTTTTTATGACCAATTCAAGATGAAATTGTAACTTAGAGACAATTATTTTTGTAATTTTATTTGTACTTTGGAACTTGCAATAATTATTTTTGGCGAGTGTTCCATCAAAATTAAGTTGAATTGAGTTATAGATGTAATTGGGTGCATTCTCAGTAGTAATTGACACCCTCATTTTTGGAGGTTGGATTTCCAATTATTGAGTCTTATTGTCGAAGGGTAAAGTTGCAAGAATTCCTCTTTTCTATTATTTATCCAAATTGTAGTATAGGCATACCTACACAAAGAGGCCTCATTAGTCTTCAAAAATGACTCGAAGTGAAGAATTATTGGAGTTACTAAACAGTATAATATTCAGTGTTGTTGATGATATAATCACAATCAACAAAGCAACTCTAGAATCTATGCTAACTTGTTTACAAGACTTGCAAGCTAAAGAGGACCTTTTGCTAACTTAATCACAACCTAACATCATGCCATACAATGAAGGAATTAACATTCTGAACTAGTTCTTGTTCAAATCAACCCTCTTTTTGAGTTTGATAATGATTTTTATCATCTTTCATCACATGACCAATTCAATGAAACAATGTTAGATGCAAAAGACAAAGCCTATTATGAACATCTTCAATGTACTCTTTACAAGCGCATCATTAGACCTTGGGAAGAAATCATGATAAACAAACACATAACATGTATCAGATATGATAAGGAAATGACCTTTCATATTCTATATTATTCTAGACCAATCTAGTTTAAATGTTTATTGATTCCTTCAAGAAGATTCATCTTCACTTATCCTAGTTCAACATTAGTGCCAACATTGTCACCAAATTGGCCACATGGAAGATCAGTGTTTTGATCTCCATCCTTTTCAACATTGTGGGAAGCTGATCCGGATTCATGTGTAAACGAAATGAAAGAAAAAATACAAAATCATAATCACCGACATTTTGCAAAGATAACAGAGATACAGTAAACCCATATTCTATAAAATGGCGGAAATAGAACAGAGTATACTACAATAGCTAGAATGGTGGTAGCTATCTCTGAGAAGAGATGTGACTGATACACTCATTCGTGTAAAGATGAATACAAAATGAGGCCAAAGGGGCCTATTTATAGTAATAATGAAGGCAATAGCCCCAAAAGTCCAAAACGTAACCCTAGAAGATGAACCGTCATAAAATTTGCGGCCCCAAGGTGGTAAGTTGAACAATGAACTTCTCGGGGTCATAACTTTTGCATACGATCTCCAATTCCGGTGCTCGATAGCCCGTTGGAAAGGTCTATTCGATCTTTACAACTTTCGACTGTGTCCAAATGAATTCTGAAGACTATTTTTCCATGTTTTTTTAATCTTAACTCACCAAATTATTATATAAAATATATAAAATCCTTAGAAATTGAAATATTTTTAGAAGAATATCACCAAATATTTTATAGTTGACATTTTAAGAATATGTAAGATTCAACACTTTTAAATAAGCATGGATCATTAAAAATTCCCTTGTACTTGAGTCTCTCTCGTCCTTTCGTCCTTTTCCAGAGGTCGTGTATTAATGTGTATGTGAGAGAGATAATAAACAATGAATAATAAACATATCCTTTTATGTATTTTTAATTATTACATCTAGAGAAACTAAATGCAAATCATAACCCAAAATAGATGAAATTTGTAACACAACATAAAACTAATAAACTAAAATGCAAGAAAAGTTGAACTTCACAATGTAAAAGTGAAAAGAAGGGCAACCATAAATTAACTCAGAGTTGTTATATTATCTGCAATAGCTTTATATTAACTGTTAGATACAACTATTAGCTTAATTCCAATGATCATACAACTACGAGCTTAACAACCACAAATTAAGTGGTTTTTATATTAGATTAACTATTAGATGTGTTAGTAATTGACACATTCTTTTGAAAAAGAACATTACTCAAATATATATCTTTGTAGGCGTATTCTGAACATATTAATCTTATTAATGTGGTTATTGCTAGTTATATTTACATCGATATGTGTTTATCTCTTAGAATTTGTGGTGGACTACCATCTATGTTTTTTTCTAAATTAAGGAAGATGGGACGTGTGTACTGTCCAGATTGATTTTATGGGCATCGTTCAAAATTCGAAATTGGTAGTTGATGCATGGATAACTTGTAGCTCATGCATGGATAACATGTAGTGACAAACAACCCATTTAACTAAAGAAGGTAACACGTAGCTGAGATATAGAGAACATGTGATTACAACTAAGCATGTAGAACAAGAAATAGATAACTTGTTCATGGCACTTAACTTGTGACCTATTAGTGTTCTCCGGCCACAAGTTAAGTGGATGTGCTAGTATACCATAAACATATAAGTGTAATGATTTGGGAATTGGTTTAATTACGTCCATATACGTTTTTATTTGAGATTTGGGGTGGACTATAGCCTATGCTTTTTCATCTACGGACGAGGATGAGGCAAGTGTACAATTGAGATTGATTCTGTGTTAGTCGTTCAAAAGTTGAAATAAACAATTATAAAAAAAGGAATATAAAAAATAGTTGGTAGCTAGTTGATGAATGGATAACCAACATTTCATGGCAGATAACTAATAGTTGATAAATTGATAACGGGAATAATGTCGGTGATAACATGTAGCTAGGCACAGTTGAACCCGTTTGACTAGAAGAATATGAGGAATAAAAAAATATTTTCAAGCTGTCTTCCATTCCATAACTATCTCTCAACCATTTGATCCCTATCAATGTGATCCAACCACAAACTATGTGGGTGTACTAGTGTTTAGCCTTTGTTTAAGAGTCATCCATCTCCACAAAACTAAGTGGATGGTGGTGCCTATCGGCGTTCACCGATTGGCTACTAGTAATTACGTAGATAGTCATTTAGGTATTATCTGAGATTTTGGACTCCCTTGAGTGGATCAACAAGATTAACCAGAGTGTAACAAAAGTATAACATGGATTCATTTCATGATTGTCATATCTTGTTATGCTTAAATGCATCTGGATTAAGATTTAAATAAGCTTAAGTTAAGTAATCCATATCAATTTTTTTTTAGTTTTTGTTTATTTATTTATTTTATGTTTATATTAATTTTAATGTTTAACCTTTTTTTAAGAGCCAATCATCTCCAAAAATTTTCCAATAATTAAAAAATTAATAATTGCGTCTATAGACATTTTTATTTGAGATTTGGGGTTGACTACGACCTATGCTTTTTTATCTACGGACAAGGATGAGACAATTGTATTTTCGAGATTGATTCCATGGCAGTCGTTCAAAATTTGAAATAAACAATTATAAAAAAAGGAATATAAATAACTAGTATCTAGTTCAAGAATAGATAAGATGTACCTAGGTATGGATAACTCATACTTAACCCCTTTCACCAGAAAAATATGAGGAATAAAAAAAAATTCCAAATTGCCTTCCATTCCATGACTATCTCTCAACCATTTGATCCCTATGGACCTGATCCAGCCACAAATTATATAGACATCCTAGTCTTAAAATTAATTTGGTTACCTATCTCCACCTTAATATGATTATGATGATTACTTTGCTCAATATCATACTACTAGTAAGTGCAAGTTAAATGTCATGCATTTATGATGTTAAAATTCATCTTGATAAAAAGACATATAACTATTTTTAAGATTACTTTCCCAATTGATACTTTTTTTCATAAAATTAGGTATCTCCACCTTAATATGATTATGATGATTACTTTGTTCAAGTTAAATGTCATGCATTTACGATGTTACAGTTCATCTTGATAAAAGGACATATAACTATTTTTAAGATTACTTTTCCCATTGACACCATTTTTCATAAAAATAGGTACAAATCCATTATTCTATCTTATTTCGCCAAACAAAGGATGAATGCCAATATTCATTGCCATGTTGGTTAAGGAGTTGAGTAATAGTAATCGTTATGAGATTTCAACTTTTTGGTTCACTTTCTAAGATTTGAACCTTTTTGGTCATTTTTTTGTTGGCGAGATCAGGGTGTAACGAGGCGACACGCAAACGTTTCATTTCAAGTCTCTGTTTACCCATCCCTTTACGCATCCAAAGAACCGACGGGTTGCCTGTCTGAGTCTCTGCATGTCGCGTTTGGAACTTACAATTCACTTGAATTGTACATTCATTCGAGTTCATTCAATTCCTTCAATACTGCTGCTGAATTGAATGCTGACCATTGCGACAATGGGTATGGCGTTCAAGAGAAGTAGGGATCGGCTTCAAATGGAAATGCCACCGGTCTCTTGCCTAGTCTTCCTTCCGGATGGATGTAAGCCCACATGCATATGGAAATGCCACGCGTCTTTGTCTCGTCTTCCGGGTGGAGGTAACCGCATGCATATGGAAGTGCCACCGGTCTCTTGCTTGGTATTCCGGATGTTGGATGGACACAAGTCCACATGCATATGAAAATGCCACGTGTACCTAATATCCTCACATTCATATAATAATATATGAAAAACAACGACAATGTTGCCCTTATTTTAATCACAGTTTGATAACAAAGATAATGCCAACATTTGCCTAGAAAACTGCCAAGGTGCTTGGTTATGATAATGAGAAGAGCTGGCCTACCTTTATACCGGAATACCCTTCTTACTCCGCTGTAGCGTGTTACTTTGCCTGGAAGACTTTCAGAGCAGCTGCTGCCCCGGTGAATTGTCGAATGAAGATGGCGAGAAGGAGCTTCAAGATTTGAAGACATGGACGAAGACAAGCGAGGAAAAGGAAGCCAAGGCTGAAGGCGTACATACATATTCAGAGGAACAAGGTGGGTTCACAGCTCAGGAATTTGAAAAATTCGTTGCCGAAGAAGATGGGAAACTGCAGGCCAAGGTCACCGTGGATACTCCATTAATGCCTATTGTAGAAAAGGAATTCGCTGTCAAGGATTCCAGCAGAACTGAAGAATACCAACATGGCAAATCAGGAGGTAAGTTTGAAGATTTAGAAATCCGTTGTGATGGCTTTTTGGGAGGTGCCCATTTGTTTTTAACTTCACTTTCGGATGAAATTGAGCGTTTTTCCATGGAGAATGAGTTGCAGGAAGATAACCGTTGTATAAATTTTATTGCGGATGATTCGAATCCGCTTGTTGGTGATTTTGAAGGCTTCTCTTCATTAAACCTTGGGACCCCATTAGGGCAGGTTGCCCAACAGGTTGAGTTTGATAATAGCAATTACAGTGATGGGATTCAAGGAATCAGTTCTAAAGATTTTGTAACTGAACCCTCAAGTTTCAAGGATGTGGGTTATGATGAATTGTCTAGGCAAAAGGTTGCGATGTTCTTAGGCAATGGAGCCCAGGCCAGTGGTTTGGAAAACCAGTCAGATGGGCAGAATGCTGCAGAGTTTAATCAGACCGGTACTGATGCAAAAGGTATAAGCTGTGAGGGCCCTGTGATTGGGTTATCAAATTCCAATGATGTGGGTGAATTGGCAGGGCGGCTCTCAGACGATGGGCAGCATCCAAATCGTAAAGTTGCAGATGCGCAGGAACCGTCAGATATGGGGATTGCCCTGGAACACGAGTTCAATAGCAGTGTCAACAAGGGTATGGAATGTTTGGGACCTCACGAAGGTCTTGCTGCCGAATCATCGAATTCTTCTGATGAAAGTTGTAATAAACATCCATCAGATAACGGCTCTGAGTCTTCAAATGTTGAGAGCAGTGAGCATGCAGATAGTGAAACTACCACGGTTTGTTGTGAGAAGCCATTGGATGGACAGATTATACCGCTGCTGGAGCTTGACAATATGACCAACACTGAGAAGATGGAAGGTCCGAGCTTGGGAAGCCCTGTAACCAAAGCAGCATTTTATGTGGATAAAATGTCTAAAGAAATGTCTGGCCATGTATTGGAAAGTGGGATATTATGTCCATTTGACATTGATGCTCGAAAGCATTTCTTGGATGACTCCTTGAAGTCTGTGAGCATTCAAACAACTGCGGATGTTGGTTACCAAACAGCTGCGGATGGTCAATTTGTTCTGCAGGCAGAACTTGGCAACATTGGCTACAATGAGAAGATGGGAGATTTGAACTCGGTGCCCCCCTGTAACTGAAGCATCATATTCTGCTCAAATTAGTTGCGACGAACTGTCCAGCCATCCACTGGAAAATGGATTACAATCTTAAACTTCCACAGTTTTTAAGCACCTGGCTTGAGATTCAATGGGCACAATGCCTGTTAAATAATAATTTTTATCCAGTTAGTGCATATCTTCATTGTGAAAATGATACTGATTTTGGGAATGCTATTAGTAATATATAGTCGGTAATATAAAAAAGAAAAGATTTTTTATGATGTCATTGTTACCGGGTGTCCACTCAAATAACAAACACTTCGTTACTGGTGTCGACTCAAATAACCGGGTGTCGACTCAAATAACAAACACTTCGTTACCGGGTGTCGACTCAAATAACAAACACTTCGAGGATCAAATCCAGATAACAAACTTCGAGGATGACATCATCCCTGCTTAACCAATAGCAACACAAATAAATACAATTTTAATAAATTTAAAAATTGCTATTTTTCATATTCCAAAGTTTAATTTTATAATAGAGATTTTAATAACAACACAAATAAATACAATTTTAATAAATTTAAAAATTGTTAATTTTCATATTCCAAAGTTCAACTTTGTAACAGAGATTTTAATCTTTTTCATATGGACCAACTGTCATCGATTACAATATACACTGCTTGCTGCCAGTATAATAAGGTATTCTTTTAGTGTTAATTGATAAACCATATTTGAGTGGTTTATAATATTGCGAATAGCTAATTATAAGAAACAACAGATGATATATTAATTCCAGGTATAATAAGGTATTCTTTTAGTGTTAATTGATAAACCATATTTGAGTGGTTTACAATATTGCGAATAGCTAATTATAAGAAACAACACATGATATATTAATTCCGTTTAACTCCCAAAAAATTTCGCATCATACAAAATTTCATTATGAAAAACTTGCAAACATTAGCAGCGTGCAGCAGTAGAGTAGAGGGTTGTCACCTGTGTTCTTTATGCAGCCAAAATCCAAGAAATAATCAGATCAGAGGCATTGAATGTATCATAGACTGGTTTGAAAAATAATAGATATAAGGCCACTTTAAAAACTATATTTTTACTGTAGCTTAAATCAGTCTCATCCAATTTTCAATTTAAACAAATAATTATTCTTATGAGCCATAGATTTTCTTCCATCTACCTTTCACATATGTTCAACTGTAAGCCTTGTCACGGAGGACTTTACGAGGATAATGAGAGGCATTTGTTGTAGACTTCAGATTCTGCTTATTCAGGAGTCAGTTCCCACACACAAAAGTTAAACTAGTGTTCGGCTGCAATATTCTACACCGAGATTGTGAAAATTATAAACAGATTTTAGAAATGCAAAATTTTAAATAAATATTTGAACTGTTTTCTCTATGATGACATTCCTCTCAAGGATTCATAATTTACAAAGTACAATGTTATTTTAAAACTAATTGAGAGATCTTCCTATATAATTACTTGAAGAATTTTGACTCTACAAACAAATAACGAGATTGTTTTGTGCTTGTTTCTTGCAGGATTAGGAATTACAGCTTAAGTGGGTTGATCTCGAAGATGACGTAAAAACATAAAAAACTATTGGACAACACATCTTGCAAAGGGTCGAATCCCCGTTCAAATTGCCTGCTCAATATATCATATCACTCAGATACTAGCAAAATTTTGTGAACAATAAACAAGAGCGCGCGTGAGCCACTATTATTGGACGAGGCTGTATAACAAAAAAACGTGAAATTTTTTTTTTTAACATTCCGGAATCCCACTAAATGTGGTCAGAATAATTGTTGGTTTACACTTGTTAGAATAAGACGAATCACAAACAAGTCTTCCCACTCCACACAACGCCGCTCACTAATCAATATAAAATATCTGTATAATTTAGATGCTATAGCACCATGTGCAATTCAAAGTTTCAGTCATTTTTCTTTTTATTATCAAGTAAATGGAAGACCTGAACGTCTATAAAATTGATTTGGACAAATTTATTCTGTGGTATAATGGAAAATTAGCTGGCTTTTGACGCCACATATTTAAATGGGATCACGCAATTCATACCAAATACAAATATGCAACTAACCTTTTATATGAAAAAATTCACCCAACATTAAAGTGAATAAAAAAGGACTCTGGTATAAAATATTAAAGGGACTATTAATATTTACCCTATTGAGCGCTAACAGAGCTTTATGAAAGCTGGTATACGATTTAGTAGTGCTCAACCTCTCCTAACAAGAAAGAGCATTTATCCGACTTATCTTCGTAGTTACTCTGGCCAAAGATGGGATTGAAGGAACCCATTGCCGAATGTGCTTGTTTAAGGTTGGTATCCAGCGGTAGTACTTCGAAACCTCTCCTAACCAAAATGCACTATAAAAATTCTACTCATGAATACGATTTAAGGAAATATATTTGCTTGAATAAATCCCAGAGGAGAAGAAGTTGCACTGTGGCCTGGCAACATTGGAGATGCATTATACCAATCACAAACTAACAGTCCTAAAAAAAACCGGATATTTTGGGATCATACCCCACAAATGGTGTTAAAATCTATTTGGTTGCCACGGCGGGTGTAAATGAAAAATGAAATTGTGTTGTAGAAGATACTTCGAGTGCATGTGGCATGGAAGCTTTAGTTCAACATAGATCTAGTTGGCTACCCCTCGGGATTTTTTTTATTCATGGAACCCCAAAAATCTCACAGGATTAGCTGCATATTAGTTGCAATGGATGTAACTGTGAACCCGACACTATTTCTAAGATTAGATCTTCCGAAATCTCATCTACGTGCTTCACAAGGGCATTGAATTAATATGAATTCCTAACCTAGAGGATAGTGGAGGTATGAGCTGCTGCAAGCGGATCTAAGCGGTGATGCTAAAGAGCAATGGAGTTTTCAGTTTGTGAGAGTTTATTTTGTCTATTGCAGGTTAGAGTGTGGAAGACCGAGAACCCAGATCGAAACTGGAGGGAAACAAATGGCCAACAATAAACTTGCAGGCTCACAAATCCAAAAAAAAATTCATTTGTATATTTGTTTTGTTTTATTCATTTTTAATTTATTCGTTTTTTCTTATTTTTTGCAGGTTTTAGCCGGCACAGATCGAAAGATCGAAGGATAGGCTGAAGGAATGGGCTAAAGGATGAGTCGTTCAATTTGTTGTTTCAAATTTTATTATATTTGTTATTTTGTTATGTATTAAACATTTTTAAATGTCTTTAACATTTCAAAATTATTATTTTATTATTTTACAAATTTTAAGACAATTTGTTTTGAGAAATTTGTGTTAACATTTTATATTAGTTAAATTTATTGATTAAACATTGTAAAAATTGTTATTATTTTATTATCATTTTATTATAAGTTCATTATATAGATATATATATTTAAAAAATTATTATCTTCATATATATTGATGTTTAATTTTTAATATTTGAATTTTAATGTTTAATACTTAAATTTTAAAATATTTTAATGTTTATAGGTCCAGTTTTTCAATTTTTTTAGAAAAATTAAAACTAACATTTAAAATTAAAAAAACACGGTAAAAGATTAAAAAAATACTTTTAGATTATAAATAATTCTTAATGCAAGCATATATTTATTTGTTTATTAATTTATTTATTTTATTTTAATTGTTCATAGATTTTAAAAGAAAATAATTCTTAATGCATTTGCTTTTTATTGGGATGACGAGAAAATTTATAAATGAAGAATGAAAATGAAAAGAGATTAAAAGTTTCATAAAAAAATTTAGATTTCAAAGATTAAAATTATTTAATTCTTAAAAAAATAGTAATTTAAGATTATTAGAATTTTTTTAACAAATAAAAATATTAAAGCAAATTAAAGCATGCTAATTTTTAAAGTGGAAATAAAACTAAAACCTACCTACTTTACTCTAATTACAAATTAAAGTCATTTACATAAAATGAAATTTTCAATGTAACCATTTATCTAAAAGAAGTAAACCAAACTTATCTTTTAATTTTAAAAAGCTAAACCTAGAATATACAATAATATAAAAAATTAGATATTGAAAACACGAATTAATAAAATAAAAGTGAAAACATAATCGATCTAAACTAGTACCTACTTGGAACTATTGTTCGATGCAGCTTTCGTTTGCTTGATATTCACCCGAGATACCTTCTTCATCCTCTTCAGTCTCCAGTTCGAATAGGTGTTCTTCATCTAATATACACGATTCTTTAGAGGTCAATTCTTTCTTGTTTGTGTCATGAGGAGTAATTACATCTTTGACTACTATCAAGATCTCCTCTTCGTGAGAAGATGAGATCTCAACTTTCGCCAGGATCTGTATGAGGTGCTCTAGGCTCAGGCTCATCATAAAATCATTTTAATGACATCAAATCAAATGCTAAAAAGAAAAATGAAAAAAAAATGAGTACATGACAAATGCAGAAAAAAAAACAGTACAAAATGGGTTAATACAAAACAAGTGCACAAACAAAAATAAAAATGTACAAAAATCTGTACCAAACAAAAATATTAAAAGCAAGTTAGTATGAAATAAATGCACCAAAAAATGAAAGCAATCCAAAATTTTACACTACAAAACTATAAAAGAAAACTTGCATAAAAACAAACTTTCATTTGCAGAAAAGAAAAAACTTTGCATAAAAATAAACACACTTGCAAAAATAAAGGAACAGCAAGGCTTTGGGGCACCCCACTATAGTGGATGCGTCTGGCTGTTACACCATAGAAATTTCAGAAATTTCGTAGTGAAGTCGTCCTTGTGTCATACCGTTTTCCCCTCCCCCTTGCTGTGTAATGTAAAAGTAATATATCTATCTATCTAAACTCTGATCCCTTTTAGCACCTCCCCGGCAACGGCCCCAAAATGCCGAGAAAAATTATTAAACAAATTATAATATGTATCCAATGATTTAATTGTCAACCCAGAGCGAGCGTAAAATTGTGAGGAACAAACAAAATATATGCAGGGGCAGAGTATTGCTAACCTATTCTACAATTTTGAATTGAATTTAAGTTATGAAAACAAGAAATTATATGGAAATAAATCTAATTGCAGAAAACAAATAAATCTAATTGCGGAAAACAAGAAATTACATAAATTAACTTGATAAAGAAAGCCTGAAATTGCATGAAATAAACTGATTGAAAATCATCAACATTAACTTATGAGCTTACATAAATCTATGTTATCAATTCATAAGAAAGAAAGTGCTGAAAATCTATATTAACATGGAAGAGTACATGATTTGCATCAAAGCATAATCTTCATTACAATCAGAAATCCATTCTATGACTAACTCTAAACTATTCTCTAATTCCAAACCACTAGAGAGATATCTAACCAAAATGAGGATCTAGAGCCCTCATATTTATACATGAATTCAATATAACTAATCATAATTACATATCCACTATTCTCTCAACTTATCTCTCAAAATCCTCGACAAATCTACAACTCATCCCTTTAAATCCTCAACAAATCTACAACTCATCCCTTCAAATCCTCAACAAATATTGGATGAGATATTCTCTCCACATTTCCATGATCTTCTCCTTGAAATTAGCCTACATCTTGAGGATGAAATTCGAATTTGAGGCTAGGTGGTCACTTTTGAGTTTGTTAAAGTCTTCAAATACACCTGTAAGCATCATCAAACTCACCCAACTTTAAAGTATAATGAAATATGTCATTTTTCTCAATAATTAACCACAAATTCACTCAAAATACTCAAAAATAAATTATTTGGAAAATGGTAATATAAACCCATATTTATTATGAAAGTGGTAAATATTAATAGTTTTATGGAAGAATAAGATATGAATAGGGTGACAAATGGTATATAAAAGGTGAATAAAATGTGGTGTTTTTGCGGCTGAACAAGTGTACATTTAGTATTTGTTATAATTTAATGAAACATTAGAGGAAATTTCAACTCAAAATGGGCCTTCTAAAAAATATTAATAAAATAATATTTATTAATTTTGGAGGAAGAAAAGAAAAAAATACTTTTTTGTTTGTATTTTCGACATATTTTCCCGTGTTTTGACTCAAATTTCATTCGGGAGAGCTTATTGCATGCGGAATTAAATTCCGTATCCAATGAGTACCCACTCGGCATACTTTTGATGGACCCCCCTACCCCAAAAATAAGAAATACCTGGAAAAACATGATGATGACATCATCATCATGTTTTTCCAGGTATTTCTTATTTTTGGGGTAGCGGGGTCCATCAAAAGTATGCCGAGTGGGTACTCGTTGGATGCGGAATTTAATTCCGCATCGAACGAGCTCTCCCGATCGAAATTTGAGTCAAAACACGGGCAGATATGTAGAAAATATAAACAAAAAAAGTAGTTTTTTTATGATACATATCCCCAAATTTATATTAAAAAAGTGTTTAAGACCTATACGGTATTTTAAATTTTAAAAAAAATCATTGGCTAACACATGATGACATGGAATTTGAGTTAAAGTTAAAAGGCCCATTTTGAGTTGAAATTTCCTCTAATGGTAGCATACATTTAGTATTTAGTATTTGTTATAATTTTTAGACCTCATTGTGGGCTTACAAAAGGATGCCCTTTAGCATTTTGTTATTTCATATTATAGTTGAAGGTCTTGGGAGAGAAATCCTTGTTGTTAGAGATAATGGGGATTTTCATGGACTTTCTTTTGGAAATGGGGTTTCTTTAACAATTGTTCTTTTTGTTGATGATATTGTGATGGTTATTGATGGATTATTATGGTTACAAGTTTTGAATGAAGTACTGGTATGCTTTTCTAAGGCTTCTGGGATGTTGATTAATGTCGATAAATATACATTACTTTATGCTAGTTTGGATGAAGCCAAATTATTAATGCTCAAGAGTATTTTCTCATTATCTTTGGTTATTTTTGAGATGTGCTTAAAGTATCTGGGTGTTCATTTGAAACCTTGCAGATATTTTATTAAAGATTGGGACTCGTTGGTTTCCAAAGTAGAAAATCAAATTAAAACCTGGAGTCATTGTTGGTTGTCTAGAGGTGGTAAGCTGATTTTGGTAAAATCTGTCCTTGAGGCCATTCCTATTTATTGGCTTCATTTTTGGATACCTATGGGAATCATTGAAAAGATCAGGAAATTATGCTTTAATTTTATATGGTCTGTAAGTCTTGAACTCTCTGGTTTACCTTGGACTTATTGGAAGGTTTTGGCTTGTCCAAAGTTTCTTGGTGGGTGGGGTTTAAAAATTCATGTTTTCTTTTCAAAAGCTCTTGCTGCCAAGAGCACTTGGAATATTGTTCACGGTGCTTGTCTGTGGGTTCAAATAGCTATTCGAAAATATATTTGGCCATTATCTTTATATGATTGAATCACATGTTCATCTAAAAAATGCAGGAATATATCTATCTGCTGGAAAGCTATTTTAATGTATTTTGATCTTATTGGTGATGGTCTGGCTTGGGAGGCGAGAAATGGGGTTCATGTGCATATTGGTATTGATCTGTGGGTTGGATGTAAATGGATACATCTTCTTCCATCTCATCTGATTAATTATTTACACTCTCAGGGGCTTTATTTTCTTAATAATATTATTTGTCCAGGTATGACTTTGTTACAAAAACAAGGTCGGTTATCTTCTGCACATATTCGCATTGTGGATGTACAAGATGCTTTGATTTGGAAGGGTTACATTGCTTTGCTTAAAGCTTGTAATATTCGACTATCAGATAAGTTTGATGAGTTGGCTTGGATACATTCTAAAATTAGTAAATATACTCCAAAAGATGGTTATTTGCAGTTGCTTATGGATAGGAATGATGTTGAGGTTTCTTGGTGGTGGAAATCAGTATGGAAATTTAAATGTTCTCTTAAATCAAGGATTTTCATTTGGTTTCTTAATTCTAAAAAGGAATTAACTTGGGATAATCTGGTTAGAAAGGGTAGGGAAGGTTTAGTAGATATTATTTGTGCAAGGACTGTGGTGAGTCGAATTTGCATTTGGGGGTGAGTTGTTCTTTTACCAAATGTGTTTGGTTTGAAATTGAATCTAAACTTTTGTTGAAAAACTTATGGGTGGGTGATTCTGTGGAACACTATCTGAAGACTTGGTATTCAAATAGTGATTTGAAGGACATCATAAATTTTCCTATTATTGTTTTATGGTTTACCTAGAAGGATAGAAACCATAGTTGTTTTGAAGATCATACTCCTTTGCTTATTCAAGTTGCAATTCAGATCTTGGGAGTTTTGAGCTCTATTCCACTGTTACGGAGAGAAATTCCTATGGCTTGGGGTACCACAATAGACAGCTTGACTCCAGAAATCAATCATTTCCAATATGCAGTAGAAATTAAATGTCTAACACTAAAGGATCAGACCTCGTACCTTATTCTGGACGGTTGAAGTAGATCCCCGTTGAGCTTTCCAACTTCAGCTTGAATTGATAAATTAATTCCTCAACAACAAGCAAACAATACAAGCATACTATATATCATGGTGTTAGATCTATTCTAGCATATATAATCAATAATGTATAAGCATTTGACATAATTTCATGGATAAAATATTCATTCAAACACACATTATTGGATAGGAAAAGATATTTCTATTAATATAAATCAGAGATTACAATAGATACAACCTCTGATGGCACATCTGCGAATCGGAGAAACTGAATCCCCCACTTGGACCTCCACCACCTCAATCCTCCATTTCTCGATAGCAAGCTCACAAGCAAAAGAAAATCTTGGGAAGAACACAAAAGTGCTCCAAGGGACAAAGGGATGCAAACTCAAGCATAAGTTCCATCAACAATGGACTATAGTTTCTTTGCTCTCAATTCTCTCATATCCTTCAATGTACCATAGAGTTCCTTATATAGCTTTTCAAAGGGGTAGTGAAAGGTCAAATCCGAGCGATCTCAAGGCATAGGGAAGGCCAGGAGTCAAGTGAGTCGGATCCATGTCAAGAAAAACTCCAAAAGGATTTTAATTTTGTACACATCCCGATGTATGCGGTTTTAGTAGTCAAACCCGCATATATACACGATTATAGGTATAAAAGTAGTGTGTATCATTTTTCACATGTTTTTAGGGATGATCAAGGAAACATCAAAGGACAAAAAATGGTCCACGGGGTCTAAGGAGTCTGCAGAGGGACAGGGGAAGGCCAGACAAAGTGTGATTCACTTGGAGTGGTAAAATTAGCTATAACAGATGCCCCCTAATGTGTGAGGTCAGAGGGGTCATACGATGGCCGAAATACATTATAAGTCCATCCCAGAAGTGGCATGATATGAGTGGTAGAGCTTCACCTTACATGGGTACCTTAGTTAGCACTTTATTTGCATTTGGTGCCCATGCTGACGTTTTCTCCTTTAGGGTGTGGGAGTCCATTGTATAGTACTGCCATGACATTTCACAAGAGCCTCATACTCCTCTTGATATTTTGTTGGCATATTCCCCTCAGCACTCCCTCATGTCAAGTTGTGAATGCATTATCATGAGCTTTGCCTGCCTTATTGATCTTTATGATGGCTTCCCTAACATTGTGTTTCATCCATATAGCCTAAGCTTGTCTCATGTCTAGCCATGTAGAGCCATTTTTTATATCCTTCGTAGCTTATTTCCCTTTTTACCGGGAGGGGATTTTCCCCCGAGTGTCGATATCCTACACATGTATCCTTGCATTGAGCATAGGTATGTTCCACTGCTTGGAACTAGTTTGTTTTCCCTTATGACACTTGTCTCCTCCTAGTTTGTAACTATAAAGCAATTTTATTCTTTTTCAAGGTTTTTAAATAATTGAAAAAGTCCAAAAAAATTAAAAAAACAAAAAGCCGGACAAGGAAATATGTTATCTTTGGCAGCTGTCGAGTCGTGTCACCTTTGAACAGAGCACTCTATATCACATCCATTGTTTTGGTTTATAGTTTGACTTTAGGAGTTGTACTCATTTATCTGAGTTTATCTCCACCGACTAGTTAAGCTTCCAGTCCCCATGGAGCCTTTGTCGATGCCTCCTATGTCGCAGAGATGTCCCAGTTTATATATCGAGTCTATGCTGCCTTTATTCAGTCACCATACACCGTTATGCTCTTGTTCAAAGGAAGTTGAAGCTTGGGTCGACCATTCCTCAGTTATCTTGACTTTGCATGTCGGTCATTCCCGGTACAGTTACTGGTTCATGCACCTTATGATCAAGTCCTTCCACATTATACAGCTTTGCTGAGTACCTCGTGTTAGATGATGGGGGATGCCTTAATGCCCTCCTTCCAGCGGATTTCATCCCATCGACTTCAAATCAATTATTTTGGGATTGGAATCTAGAGTCACTTTGAGTTCCTTGAGACTTGCAGTCATCAGTGGCAGGTTCTCTCGCCATCGAAAGTCTTTGGGAATACATTAATGTCCCCTGATTGATGGATCCTCTCAAGTGTTCGAACTCAACACATTTATTCACACTTGTTAGTTTGCACTCTAGTACCTTTATTCCCATTTTCATTATCGGTGGGTGATCTCGTGTCTGTTAACGTTATACATTAATGACTAGTAACCAGACGATGGACTAATATGTTCGACCTCGACACCTCTATTCTCATAGTAGGACATGTACTTGTAGCGGTTTGTGTAGAAGACTTCTAGATTGGTGGCATCTCTTATATGCTACCTCCTTGATCGTGCCATTGTTCATGAGATGCCAATTCTGTTACGAAGAGAAATTCCTATGGCTTGGGGTACCAAAATAGATAGCTTGACTCCAGAAATCAATCCTTTCCAATATGCAATAGAAATTAAATGTCTAACACTAAAGGATCAGACCTCGTACGTTATTCCGGACGGTTGAAGTAGATCCCCGTTGAGCTTTCCAACTTCAACTTGAATTGATAAATTACTTCCTCAACAACAAGTAAACAATACAAGCATACTCATTAGAGGAATTTTGGGGTCTAAAATGGGCCTCCTAAGGAAAATAATAAAATAATAGTTAAAATAATAAAATAATATTGATTAATTTTGGAGG
>LPNX010281785.1:54290-64751 GCA_001517045.1 Pseudotsuga menziesii
TACAGGAAAATATATTTCTATCAATATAAATCATAGATTACAATAGATACAACCTCTGACAGCACGTCTGCGAACCGGAGAAACTAAATCCCCCACTTGGGCCTCCACCATCTCAATCCTACATCTCTCGATAGCAAGCTCACAAGCAAAATGTAAGCTTGGGAAGAACACAAAAGTGCTCCAAGGGACAAAGGGATGTAGACTCAAGCATAAGTTCCGGCAACAATGAACTATAGTTTCTTTGCTCTCAATTCTCTCATATGCCTTCAATGTACCATAGAGTTCCTTATATAGCTTTTCAAAGGGGTAATGAAAGGTCGAATCCGAGCGATCTCAAGGCATAGGGAAGGCTAGGAGTCAAGTGAGTCAGATCCATGTCAAGGAAAACTCCAAAAGGATTTGGATTTTGTACACATCTCGATGTACGCGGTTTTAGTGGTCAAACCCGCATATATACATGATTATAGGTTTAAAAGTCACGTGTATCATTTTTCACATGTTTTTAGGGATGATCAAAGAAACATCAAAGGACAAAAAATGGTCCACGAGGTCTAAGGAGTCTGCAGAGGGATAGGGGAAGGCCATACAAAGTGTGATTCACCTAGAGTGGTAAAATCAGCTATAACATCCACAGGATTTTATTTCTTTAAAAATGAGAATGGTTGTTGAGGAAATTATTGATAAATCTTCTCACTGGGGTTATTTTGATGGATCTGCTCTTAGAGATCCTAGAACTTATGGTGCGGGTGGTCTTATTTACATCACCAAGGATCATTATGTTACTTTCAAAGCTGGTCTTTATTTTGGTACTAATAATTTTGCAGAATTACTTGGTCTAAAATGTTTACTAAGGTTGGGATTGGATTTGCACTTCACAAGTTTACAGGTATTTGGAAAGTCAGAGATAATCATCAATTCGGTTACTGGTAAGAATAAAATTCACAATATTCAGCTCTCTCCTGTGTTGAATGAAGTTATAGGTTTTTCTAAGCTAATGGAAGTTGTGGTTTTTAAGCACATCTACAGGGAAAGAAATATTGCAGCTAACGAATTAGCAAAAGATGGTACAACAATTCAGGAGGGTTTTTGGCATATTACTGATTACAATAGCTCTGAAACTTCTGAGTCTATTCTATAATTATAATTTGGACTGGTGAAACAATTATTTTTGTTGATATGGAGTGGGGAATTGTCCTTGGGGCATGCCACATTCAAATCATGAAATTCAGTACATACACGAATGGTACCTTGTTTTTATTAACGGAAACAGGATTCGAAACCCAAGAGGTATACACGATGGGGTATATGAAACCTACTTTACACAATTTCTCAATATCACCTTTGACCGCAGCAACATTGTCTCCGAGTTTTCACCCTAGCTACGTGCAAAAGAACCCCCTTTCCATCTCTGGGACATAAGTGTTATTTTATATATGTAATTTTTGGATAATTGTTTTTTCATAAACAATTTGAGACTTTGGATAAAAGTATGACATCTGTCATTATAGTCTAATTAAGGCTTAATTGCATTGATATAGGCTATGAATTAGTTTTTAGATAATGGTGAGCTTATTTTGCATTCTATGCACACATGAATTTTGGGAATTTTATTTCATGACATATTTTTTGAGATATTACTTGAATTTTTTATGTTTTTACTGAAATATTTTGTAGAAAAGATTGGGACAATGGACAATGCTGTAAGTATTGCTTCATCTCAAGAATGTAATCTTTTAATTAATAAAAGTTTATGACTTTTTTATGTGGAATTTTTTTTTGTTATAATTTAAATTTATTATTTGAATTATATATTTCTTAATTTTGTATTATTTTACATTAGTATAGTAGAAATGTTTATGATAAAAGTAAATGTATTTCAATATTGCTAAATTTTGTGAATACATTTTAATATAGAAATAATATTTTAAATAGGAGATTGTATTATAAGTGATGGAAATTTTCAAAATAGATAAAAAAAATAAAAAATAAATTTTTTTTTTTATTATATAATATTTTCTAAAAAACTATGAGCATGAATATAAATAGTTGAAAAAATTGTTTGAACCATTCAAATACTTATACTTCACCCTATTTTGAAGTTGAGTTAGTTTATCTTGAGTTGATGTGACAAGTTATTTTTTGTAACAGCATTAAACCATTCAAATAGTTATGCTTCGCCCTATTTTGAAGTTGAGTCGGTTTATCTTAAGTTGAATTGACAAGTTATTTTTTCTAACAACAAGTAGGACATGTGAGAAAGATTTATAAGGAGCCCCTGATGCCAAAGGATTTTAATTAACAATCTCACTAAATTGGATCAGTTCATGGATTGCATAGAAATTGATAGCTTTGTATCTCTTCCAAGCTTCTTTTTTGAATTGAATTGACAAGCTAATTTTTCTAACAAGTAGGACATGCAAGAACATGTGCGTTAAACCATGACTTGAAATTTATTTGTTATTTGGGAATTTTATTAGTCAATAGATGCAAAGCTTTTATTTTGAATGATCTATGCAACTAAGTTAGAGAAAAATTCTTAAGAGGTATCTATTCTCTAAAAGTTATTTAGGATTTAAGCATGACCTTAACTATATATCATAAGAGGTTTATAACCCTACTCAAAATATATAGAGGTTTTATAATGGACAATTCTTGTATATTCAAAGGCCAATTTATACATAAAGAGTTATTAATATGTATTCATGTTTTTCCTTAATATGTTTTAGTGTTGATTTTCTGATGTTGATGTGGAGTTCTCATTGTACATGTTTTTATTATTATCAATAATCAAGTCATTGTTCTTTATTCTAAATCCTTTTTTACCAAATTTTGAGATAATCATCATCAATAAACATTACTCGACGAATCCAATCAAATCCATAGAGCCCCACCAATGGACCACCATATCCTTGACTTTAACAAATCAACATTAACATTAACAATAGCATTAATAATGTTTTAATTAATACATTAATGTTAATGTTAATTTTCATGTATAATATTAACATTATTAATAACATATTAATTTCAATAATAAGGATAATATTAATGTATTAATATGAACATTAATGATAATATTAATATTAATATTAACACCAATGCTCTCATGTGTTAACATTATGTTAAGATGTGAATATTAACATTAACATTACTAATTACATTAACATTATTAATTACACGAATGGACTAACATTACTTGATACTATTAATATTAACATCAATACTATCATGTGTTAACATTATGTTAAGATGTGAATATTAACATTAACATATTAATATTACTTACATTAATACTAATAGATGTTAATACCAAGATTGATATTACTATTAACATTAGTAATTACATTAACATTAGTAATTACATTAATGATATTACTATCATCATTAAAGAGGGTCAACCTCATTGAAACTTGGTCAAACAAAGTCATCACAGTGAATCTTGGAAAACCAAAGTCGACCATGGCAAATTTTAACGAACCATGATAAACATCATAATACATTAAAGCAAGGTGACATAATGTGACATAATCAACTTCTGTTATCCTCCTTGATAGCCTAAATCCACTTAAGGTTAATCACAAAAGGTGCTTACCAAAATACTCTTGCCCCTCACATATGACCGATCCACGACCATACTCCCATTTCATTCAACCAAAAATGCTTGTATTTACTCTATCCTTCACACAAGACTAAAACTCCATGATCTAAGCCCTTCAATCTTTAGCCCTCATCTCCCTTTGGTCCTTCGCTATCACAAAGGACGCTTTAACTTGGATTTTTCTATGTGTATAAAACGGTACCTCCCGATCTTACTTTTATCGCAATATCAACATTAAATGGACCAATGTACCTTCATTTCTGAATGTGATATCACCATCATCAATTTCATTACTTGTTTAATATCCACCTTCAATTCTGTAAACAGGTTAACAAATCTTTCTCCACCATTGATCAACCTTCAAACCCTCAGGAACCATTTATTTACCTCTGCAATATACAATATTCGTTGATATGACTTTCCAATGTACAACAACTGCTGATCTCATGTGTATAAACTCCATTTGTTTTCTACGCACCCAAAAATCAGATTCTACTTGTAATTCTCATAATATATTAATGGATTTCCTTCAATTGCTTTAGATTTCAATTACTTCGATCAACTCTATAATAATTAAATGAGAATTAAACCATTATCAGACTTAGAAAATTCCATCTAAGTTTCCTTATGCGCCATTAAAACATATAGTCTATAAATTTCGCAGATATCCATGTAAAATAATGATTACACCTATGTAACTTCAAAAATTCACATTCATATATAGAAAATTAATTCCATTTTTCCAAATAACTTCTTCGAACTTGAATATTCCCAACAGATCAATACATTCAAAGATCTTCAATATCTATATGCTCCAAGAACACTAGTTCTGAGATCTCTTCATTTTATCTAACCTCCAAGCTTCTATGAGCTATCCTAAGCCCTAATGAGCTAACTAACAGCTGTCATGAGCTAACCAAAACCACCCTTAACCTAATAATTGAAACTGCATAAATACAACTTCAATTTTGTTTCATAGATCCTATAAAGAATGAACAGACTCCTTATTGAACTCAACTAACTTCTACGACTCACTGACAGATCACTAACTAACTATTGACATTTAGGAAATGCTCTAACTTCTCATCCTACCCTATCAGTTACATTTGGAAGAGGATCTAGCATCCTTATCCACCTTATTCAACATTTAAATAAAGAAAATTACAATCCTATGAGACCCTAGGTCTCCTTGAGTGTTCCTTGACCTAGTGAAGTCATAAATGACTTCACTCAAGAAGTCTATGCCCCTGCATCACTCCTCCACGTAAAAAATTAAATCAACCATAGCCAAATATCCTCAATTATACTCAAATATGTTCAAACATTCTTAAAAATAGTCAATAGTGGTAATCTAAATCTTAACTATAGCTAACCATTGTCAACCATGATCAACCATAGTAAAACATAAGCAACCATTGTTAACTGTAATTAACTACAGTCAACAACATCAACTATAGTTAAACGTAGGAAACATAAGTTAAAAAAAAAGCAAAGTTGACCTAGAATCTTAACATGGCCAACCATAGTTAGTATTATTCAAACATTGTCAACCATATCCAATCATGGTCGACGAAAATTAAGTAGGGTCAACCATGCTTAACCACCATCAACCATCAACATTCAAAGTCAACCATGGTCAAGCATAGTCAACCATGCTCAACCAACGTCAACCATGCTCAACCATATTCTACCATGGTATATCAACCTTAATCAAGCCACCATAATCAACCATCATCAACTTTAATGAACCATAATCAACCATAATCAACCTTTGTCAACCATAGTCAACCATAATCAACCATGGTCAACCATAATCAATCATGACTAACCTTAGTCAACCATAGTCAATGTTATTTAATCGCAGTCAACCAATTAGGGTGAACTATGCTTGACCATGATTAGTCATGAAAAACCATCATCAACCATTAAAATACAAAAGTTAAGCATGGTAAATGATGGTAAACGATAGTCAACCATGGTAAACCATCATCAACAATAAACTTATAAATTTAACCCTACTCAACCATATTCAAGCATGGTCAATCAAAGTTAACCATGGTCAACCATAGTCAAGCATGGTCAATCATTGTTTCCTACTGTCAAACATGGTTAATAAAAGTTGACCATGCACAACCAAAGTCAACCAAGGTTAACTGTGGTTAATTATAGCAAACATGATCAACCATGGTCAACTATAGTAAACCATAGTCAAAGATGGTCTACCGACATTATTAAACATGAGCATCCAAATTCAACCATGGTCAACTATAATTAACCATGGTCAACCATAACCATGAGTGTTCAACAAAACTTAACCATGATATATTAAAATCAACCAATGTCATCCAAAGGAAACCATGGTCAACAATAGTCAACCATGAAAATCCAAATTCAACCTTGGTCAACCATAGTTAACCATGGTCAACCACAGTCAACTATGCTCAACCATAGTCAACCATGAAAACCATGGTCAACTGACTAAGTTCAACCATAATAAACCATACTCAATCACTATTAACCAACTAGGATCAACCATAGTCAACCATGGTCAATTACAAGAAACCATGAATAATCGTAGTCAATAGTGAACAACCATGCTCATGCATGAATAACCATAATCAACCATATTCATCCATCGACAACCATAGTTAACCATAGTTAACCATAGTAAACCATGAACAACCATGGTTAACCATGGTAGTCCATGGTTAACCAACATTAACCATAGTAAATCATGAACAAGCATAGACAATATGGTCAACCATGAATAAGCATATGTAGCCATAGTCAACCATGGTCAACTATGGATAACCATGAAAAAACATGGACAACCATAATCAACCATGAATAACCATGGTTAACTACCTAGAGTCAACCATAATAAACCATATTTAACTAAGGTCAACCATCGCCAACCATGATGAATAAACTAGGGTAAACCATAGCTAACCACATTTAACTAGGGTTAACCATTGTCAACCATAACTAACCATATTAACCCATTTCCAAACATAGTCAATCACAGTCGACCATAATCAACCATGGTAAACCATATCCAACCATGAACAACCATGATAAACCATAAACAACGATAGTCAACCATGTTTATCTATGAATAGCCATAATCAACCATAACCAGCCATGAAAAAACAGTATTAATTATGAACAACCATGGTCAATCATAGTTAACCATGAACAACCACGGTAAAAAAGTCTACCATATTCAAGCATGTTCAACTTTATTCAACCATGGTCAACCAAAGTCAACTATACTCAACCATGGTTAACCATAGTCAACCATGGTCAATCATCACCAACCATGAACATCCAAACTCAACCATGGTCAACTAAGGTCAACCATGTCAACCTTAGTCAAGCATGGTCAACCATAGTCAAATATTATCAAACCATAGTCAACTAAAGTCAACCATGGTTAAACAAAGTTAACCCAATTCAACCATTGTAAAAAATTCAACCATGGTAAATTAAAGTCGACCATGGTCAACCATGGTTAATAATGGTCAAACATAGTCATCCATGTTCAACCAGAGTCAACCATGACTAAGCATAGTTAACCATACTCTACCATGGTCGACCAACCTTAATCAACTCACCATAATCAACCATTGTCAACCATAATTAACCTTAATGAACCATAGTAAGCGATGGTCAACCATAATCAACCATGGTTATCCTTGGTCAACCATGGTTAACCATAATCAACCATGGTTATCCTTGGTCAACCATGGTTAACCATAATCAACCATGCTCAACCGTATTCCACCATCATATTAACCATATCTAATCATGTCAACTAATTATGGTCAACCATGATTAACCATGAACAACCATTGTCAACTGTGAAGATCCAAATTCAACGACGACTAACCATATTTAAGCATGGTCAGCCATATCTAACCATGTTCAACCATCATCAACAATGAGCATCCACAGTCAACCTTTCTCAACCATAGTCAACCACAGTCATGCACACCATGGCTTCCTACAATTAAACATTGTCAATAAAAGTCGACCATGGACAACCAAAGTTGACCAATGTTAGCCATGGTCAACTATAGCCAAAATGGTCAACCATGGTCAGTTGTAGTAAACCATAATCAACCATGGTCAACCATTACTAAACGTGAGCATCCAAATTCAACCATGTTCAACCTTAAGTAACCATGGTCAATTATAATAAACCATGGTCAACCATGAACATTTAAAGTCAACCTTTGTCAATCATAGTCAACCATGGGAAACCATAACCAACTATGGTCAACCATAGTCAATCATGGTCAACCATTAAAAATCATCATCAACCATGAAAAACCATGGTCAACAAACTAGGGTAAGTTATGGTATACTATAATAAACCATACTCAACCACAGTAAACCAATTAAGATCAACTATAATCAACCATGGTTAACTATAATAAACCATGAACAACCATAGGAAATCATAAACAACCATAGTCAACTATGAACAACCATGCTCATCCATGAATGACTATAATAAACCATATTTATCCATGGACGACCATAATTAACCATAGTAAATAATGAACAACCATGGTTAGCCTTGGTCAACCATGGTTAACCATAATCAACCATGCTCAACCATATTCCACCATCATATTAACCATATCTAATCATGTCAACTAATTATGGTCAACCATGAAAAACCATTGTCAACCGTGAAGATCCAAATACAACCACGACCAACCATGTTTAATCATAGTCAACCATAGCCAACCTTGTTCAACCATGATCAACAATGAGCATCCAAAGTCAACCTTTCTCAACCATAGTTAACCATAGTCATGCACACCATGGTTTCCTACAATTAAACATTGTCAATAAAATTCGACCATGCACAACCAAAGTTGACCAATGTCAACCATGGTCAACCATTACTAAATGTGAGCATCCAAATTCAACCATGTTCAACCTTAAGTAACCATGGTCACCAAAAGTTAACTATTATATACGAAAATCAACCAAGGTCAACTAAGGTAAACCATGGTCAACCATGAACATCTAAAGTCAACCTTTGTCAATAATAGTCAACCATGGGAAACCATAACCAACTATGGTCAACCATAGTCAATCATGGTCAACCATTAAAAACCATCGTCAACCATGAAAAACCATGGTCAACAAACTAGGGTAAGTTATGGTCTACTATAATAAACCGTACTTAACCACAGTAAACTAATCAAGATCAACCATAATCAACCATGGTTAACTATAATAAACCATGAACAACCATAGGAAATCATGAACAACCATAGTCAACTATGAACAACCATGCTCATCCATGAATGACTATAATAAACCATATTCATCGATTGACAACCATAATTAACCATAGTAAACAATGAACAACCATGGTTAGCCATGGTTAACCAACATTGACCATAATCAACCATAGACAACAATGATCAACCATGAATAATCATGGCTAACCATAGTCAACCATGGTCAACTATGAATAACCATGGACAACCATAACCAACCATGAACAACTATGGTTAACAAACTAAATTCAACCATAATAAAACCACATTTGACTAGGGTCAACCATCACCAACCATGATGAAGAAACTAGGGTCAACCATGGTTAACCATATTCAAGTAGGGTTAACCATTGTCAACCATGGTTAACAATAGTAAACTATGGTCAAACATAGTCAACCATAGTTAACCATAATCAACAATAGTCAACCATGGTTAACCAACTAGCATCAACCATAATCAAACTTGGTAAACCATATCCAACCATGAACAACCACGGTAAACCATAAATAACCACAGTCAACGATGCTCATCCATGAACAATCATAATCAACTAGAATCAACCACAAACAACCATTATCAACCATGAACAACCATGGTTAACCATAGTCAACCATGGTTAACCAAAGTCGACTATTGTCTACCATGGTTAACCATTGACAACCATCACGAACCATCATCAACCATGAACAACCATTATCAACCATAGTCAACCATGTTAAAAAAGGTTATCATAGTCAACCATATTTAACCATAATTAAATATGCTTAACTAAATTCAACCATGTTCAACCAAATTCAATCGAGCTCAACCATTATAAAAAAGCCAATCATTATCAACCAACTATTTTCAACCATGGTCAACCATAGCCAACCACAATAAACCATAAACAACCACAATTAACCATGCCCATCCATAAACATCCATAATCAACTATAATCAACCATGAACAACCATTGTCGACCATGAACCCCCTTGGTCAACCATAGTTAACCATGAATAACCATGGTCAACCAAAGTTAACTAAAGTCAACTGTAGTTAACCATGGTCGATGTATGTTTACCATGAACATACAAACTCAACCATGGTCAACTATAGTCAATTTAAGTCAAATATAGTCAAACAAAGTCAAACAAATTAAACCATTTCAAAATTTTCAACCATGATTTACCAAAGTCAACCATGTTAGTCAACCAAATTCAATCATGGTCAGCCATAGTCAATAATGTTTGATCATAATGAACCATGGTCAACCATGTTTAATCATAGTGAACCATGGTCAACCACTATCAATCATGAACATCCAAATTCAACATGGTCAAGCATAGTTGTTGGTCAATTTTAATGTTACTTAATTAACCTCAATTTAATTATCAACCGGGCAATCGTAAACTTTGAGCTGCTACACTATATGTGCAGGCAAGATAGTTTTAAAACAAACCTAATCCTTCAGAGAAATTCCACCTACAACAATGCTTCAAAAGAACAATCTCAGGATAAATTAAACAAACCCTACAGCAATCTCTTAAACACTCAACAATCCACACTCAGCTACAGTGCTCAT
>LPNX010281785.1:65603-80433 GCA_001517045.1 Pseudotsuga menziesii
GGTGATGAAAGCTCAGGGTAAGCCCAAAGTGTGGATCGAAGCCCCCAAATATGCTGGTGCAGCCATCGTGAATTTACCCTAGAGCGCTGAAAACCCTGCATAAAAGAAATAAAAAGCCATCAATTACCGGATATATATATGTGGAGATTTAAAAACCAATTTATGCCTAAAACAATATAAAATAACCAAAAAAATATCACTCACCAAGCATTTGCCCACGTGGGTCTCCATAGGAACATAACCATACAAATAAACATTAATAAGACTAATATATCATATGGTTTTATGAGTGTTATGCTAGAAAGTGATGTGTTAAACAACTAATAATAGGAGACCAACAATAGTCAACCATTGTTTAACCAAATTCTGTTAGCATTTTGTATCTCGGAGGTACTCCTGCATCAAGTGCCTAGGTGCAAGAGTGTGAGCTTATGTGAAGTCTCATTTAATGTCATTAAAGTGACTTTATTAATGTGCATTTATTAAAGTATCTTTTTTATGTGACTTTATGATTTAAAAGTGAGTAGCACTTTATTATGTTTATAAAGTGACTTTAAGTCATAAAGTGTACTTTTGTCATATTTAGGGAAAAGTGACTTTTTGAAAAGAAAATATTTAGTGTATAGTTCACTTAGGAAACTTAAGTGAACTTGAGTTTAGATATCAACCATGGATCTTGAGATCAAGATTTAATTTCAACCATGAACTTCGAAAGGTCATGAGGAGTTCCCCTAATGGGTAAATAAAAGAAAGTTTGACACTTCATTTGCATACATCCAAGAAGAGAATTTCTAGAAAGCCATGATTCTCAACATTGCTTGAGTTCCAAGAGGAGAGGAGAGAAAAAAGGAAGTATTTTCTAGAATATGGTTAAGTGAGAAGCATAGAAGAGAATGACAGCAACAAAGGGTAGCACATTTCCCAAGGCATGGGATCTTTTATGAGCACAAAAATTGAGAGAGCAAGCCAGCATTTCGAGGAGAGAGATTGGGTGTGATTTCCCAAGAGGCCATACTGATGTAAGTGACTACATAGAAAACGAATCATTTTTGGGAACGTTTTTCGAGAAGAAAAACAAAGGCACACATTTCTAGGTAGTGATACGTTTTTTGAAAAAAAAAAAGAAATCCGTACAGTGGAATAATTTTTTAAATTCGTGCAATCAGTATAATTTGTACAGTCTGTATAGTGGCATGAAGTTTGAGGTAGATTTTATGCTCATATTTTGAGAAATTTTCTATACATTACTGCAAAATAATTATGTATTTACATATTGCTATAACTCTAAGAAAAATTATTGCTCATGAATAAAATTCTAGGACTGGTTTTCCCCAAAGTGTGGGGATTTTCCAAGGTCAATGTTTGACCAAAAATTTGTGTGTTTAAGTGCCTTCTATCATTGTTGTCATGAAATTCCTCTTTATAAATTAATGGACAGTTTGTTGGTTTTATTTTTTTTTGGTTGCTAAATTCCTACCAGAATAGTGTATTAATTTACAGACACTATTCTTGTGTAATATGGTTTATATTTTTCCTATAGTTGATTAATACCAAAAGTTTTGGAAGTGTTTGACATAAGTTCTTTATCACAACGTGTGAACTCTTGTTGATTTTTATCATGGTATCATATCTATGGATCTGGTATTTAATGGACTGTTGGAACAAAAGAGAATGCAAGTGATTTGCATGAGAAGTGTTGGTTCAGTGCATCTGCATATGCAAGATATTTGATGACTGCGACAACTTTACACAAGTGAGAAGAGATTATTTTGGTTGCGAGCAGTTTGTGTATTTCATACGCTCAGAGAAATTGTCACCAATTTAAGGTTGGAAGATCCTTGATGTGGTTAAGGACCATGCTATCCGTCATATCTCAAGTAAATATTGTGCATTTAAGATGTGGGATGCTTTGAATAGCTTATACGAGAGATCAAATGAGAATCGAAAGATGGTTTTGAGGAAAAAAATAAGAGAAACCAAAATGACCAAGATTGAGAATGTTCTTACATGACCCACATTTCATAGGTTCGTGATGAGTTGGGAGCTATTGGAAAGAAGTTGGATGATGCAAAGTTGGTGAGAGTGGCCTCAAATGGTTTCTCTCAACCTTGGCATGATTGTGTACATGTAGTTGTAGCCAGAAATAATTTTCCTTCATGGGATATAATTTTGGATGACTTCACTCACGAGGAGCTGATATCTAGCTCCACTTCCACAGGCCAACAACAAGAAGTGATGAGGAGAATGTGGCTCTTGCAGAAAAGGGTAGGAAGAAGAAAGGTGGCTCAAGCAGTGGATCCAAGTCTGAGAAATACATGAGAAAAGTGAAATGATTTGGTTGCCATATTTATGGATACCATGCTTGGTAGTGTCCTCACAAGAAGAAGAATAAGAAGAAACAAGAGTTTGAGGCTATTGCTTCAGCTGAATTGGAAGAGTTTGCAAGGAATTTCGAGAAGGAGTTCTCGCCAGTGTCATTTCTTTCAGGTAGAATCATGGATAAGTGTGAGGACAGCGTAGAATGGTACATTGATGGTGAGGTAACATGCCATATGACATGGACATGAGCTATGTTCCTGGAGTTTACAGAGATGGACAGGCTTATGCTTACTAAGGATGGGTATGTCGGCACCCATGTGGTAGAGCGAGTTAGAAGAGTCCTATTCCAGCTCGAGTATGGTGGTTATCTCGAGATTGGTGGTGTGTTGTTTGTCCCGGAGCTGAGAAGGAACTTGCTCTCAGTTTCAACTCTGGAATATGGAGGATATGTAGTCCTTAATGTGTAGGGACATGTTATTATTTATCTGGTGAGTGAGGATGTGGATGTAACACAAGTGATCAGAACTCGAGAGGGAAATATATACAGGTTGAGAGGACAATTTGTAGATGATGAGTCAATTGAGAGGTCAGAATTAGTTGCATCATTGATTGCAGCCGGTGTAGAAGATTCTTGCAGCTCAGTGAGGATACCTAGTTGGTATGAGATTACCATAGAGGATGACCAAGAGAGCGAGCAGAACTCTTCGTTCAGAGTGGTCTTACATACACCTCTAGTTGTTGATCCACTACAGGCGTTTGAGGAGCTTTCAGATATAGAGAGAGAAACTTCAATAGTTGGAGGGAATAGACTAGAGAGTGATATAGGTGGAGTTGATGCCAACAATACCTCCCTCGCTAAGAGGGATTGTTATCATTTTGTAGCTCAAATGTACTCTTGCGTCAGGTGCCTAGGTGTAGGAGTCCGAGGTGATGTGAAGTATCATTTAATGTCATTGAAGCGACTTTATTAATGTGCATTTATTAAAGTACCTTTTTATGCGACTTTATGATTTAAAAGTGAGTTGCACTAAATATTATGTTTATAAAGTGACTTTAAGTCATACAGTGTACTTTTATAATATTTGGGGAAAAATCACTTTTCTGAAAAGAAAAGATTTAGTGTATAGTTCACTTAGGAAACTTAAGTGAACTTGAGATTAGATCTTAGCCATGGTTCTTGAGATCAAGTAATCTAAACCATGGAGTTTGAAAGGTCATGAGGGGTTACCCTAATGGGTAAATAAAAGAAAGTTTGAGACTTCATTTGCATACATCCAAGAAGCTAATTTCTAGAGAGGCATGATTCTCAAGGTGGCTTGAGTTCCAAGAGGAGAGGAGAGAAAGAAGGAAAGATTTCCTAGAAGATAGTTCAGTGAGCAGAAGAGGAGAGAGTGGAAACAACAGATGGTAGCACATTTCTCAAGGCATGGAATCTTTTATCAGCAAAAAAATCGAGACAACCAACCCACATTTCGAGGAGAGGGACTTGGTGTGATTTCCCAGGAGGCCATACTCCTGTAAGTGATTGCACAAAAAATGAAGTAGTTTTGGGCACGTTTTTTGAGAAAAAAAATAGAGGCATACATTTCCAAGTAGCGGCACGTTTCTAAAAAAATCAAAATTTGTACAGTCCCTATAGTCCTTACAATGGCACAATTTTTGAAATTTGAACAATCTATACAGTTTGTATAGTGGCACAAAGTTTGAGGTAGATTTTATGCTCGCTATTTGAGAAATGTTCTATATAATACTGGAAAACAATTATGTATTTACTTGCTGTTGTAACTCTGAGAAAAATTACCGGTCATAAATAAAATTCTATGACTAGTTTTCCCCAAAGTGTGGGGTTTTCCCAGGGTCAAATTTTAACCAAAAATTTGCATGTTGAAGTGCCTTTTATCACTACTATCATGAAATTCTTGTGTATTAATTAGTGGACAATCTATTTGTTTTATTATTTTTCCGTTGCTAAATTGCTACCACAACATTGTTTTAATTTACAGACATTATTCCTATGTAATATGGTTTATATTATGCCTGTAGTTGATTAATACCAAAAATTTTGGAAGTGTTTGACATAAGTTATTTATAAAATCCTGTGAAATCTTTTCTATTTTTATCAAATTCAACCATGCTCAACCATTTGTGAACCATTTTCATGTATGGTCAATCATAATCTACCATGGTCAACAAACCTTAATCAACCCACCGTAATCAACCATGGTCAATCGTAATGAACCATAATCAATCTTATTCAACCATAATGAACCATAATAAATAATGGTCAATCATAATCAACCATGGTTTTCACTTGCCCCAATTTGCAAAAACAATTTTAGATTATTTGAGGAACATTGTGGTAAATTTTAAGGCTAAGTTGTAATTGATGACCCAGTGGGGTCAAGAATATTTAATGTAAATTCAAAATATTTTATTTATAAATAAATAAATGAGGAGACAACAGCTTAGGAGAGTTGTTAAAAGAGTGTTTACTTGTCAAGTGGTGGAGGAGACAGGGTGGAGAGCAAATTGACATGTGGCAGCATCCTCAAACCACTTCCAATTGTTGCAGGTGGCAACTTCCCTATACTTGTGGTCATGATTCCCCAAGAAAGTGGAATCAGATCAGGTGGCTCATTTAATGAAAACTGACCCAGAAGACCTAGGCATCTCTATAAAATTCCCATTGAAGAGAGTTGAGGCTACTCATTCTAGAGAAGTGATAATTCAAGGTGAATGAATTTACTCAAGAGAAATTCAATGGAGGGGAGTCTGGAATGTGTTTGAGGGGATAACTGCTAAGATTGATCTAGTTGCAGCTTTTAAGCTGAAGATCATACTGTTGAGAGCAGATTGTTATTACTAAGGTAATTGAACCAGTCAGGTGACAGAGGTTTTTACAGTTGCATTCTCCACCCAGTTCTCAGCCAAGAAGACCAAGAACATTCTCAGGTGTCCTGACAAATCGTTGTTTGAGTGCTCTCCAGGAGTTTGGTAGGTAGGAACGACCTCCTTAAGCTGTTGTCATCTTGTTCTCATTCGGTTCTATTTTGTTTTTACTGTCTTTAGTTAAATAATTTGTAGTTTATCTATTACAGACATTGTTAGTGTTTAGGGTTTAGGAATGAAAAGTAATCGTGTAATGTTAAGTTTAGTAAAATTGATAGATTATTTATAGAAATGGAAATGATCATGTAATAAGTGAAATAGATAGAAATTAAATTTCCAAGCTGTGTTTTTCCACACCTGAACTCAGGTCGTACTCTAGCACAGTTGGATTGTTTTAAGTAAATGAAATAATTCTTTTATTAGAATGAAAATAGTAGATATGATTCTTGTATCTGTATGTAAATAGAAACAGATTTTATTTCAATTTTTATGAATACAATGAAAAAGCAGTGATATGTTTTCTTACACTTATTGTTTTACTTAAACCAACTAAATGGGAACACAAGTATAAGAAAATAGTAAAAACACTATTGCTGCAATATTAGTATACTGATAGGAAATAAAAATATTACAGTAAAATAAACAACTAATTTTTGAGAAAGCATGTAAAAAGATACTAGCAAAACAATTTTTAAATATTAACTTAACCAAAAACCAGGGTAAGGATTCTTTCTAATCCTTTTATATTTACAAAAATTACTGAGAGTTGAGATTATTCTAGTTTTTAAGTATACTGCACTATATATCTAAGTATCATTTCTTAACTAAAAACTAGAAGTAAAACTGTTAGAATATTTTCATTCCCTACAGAGTTAACATCATAAGTACAACTGTAAATCACACTATCTTCCATTATTCCTTTTCTTAAAGAATACTTTAAGCATAAACAATTTTTCGTAAGCTGTAGAGTTTACAGTATTTCTTTAAAACCCTTAAAAGCCAAGTACTAGAATTTAACATTATCTTCTAAAACAGAGCTTAAAATAATTTATAATTTACACAGTAGTAATGAATAAAATATACAGGTAAATAACAAACAAATTACATTAGTAATTACAAACTAATAATCTCAAATCTAGGCAGGTTTATAGCCTATAAGAATCAAAGGGGTGAAACCCTTTCTACTATTAAAATCAAATACATAATAATCCTGTATTAAACTATAACCAAGTACATTGCTGAGTGTAAGGGTAAAAACCCTGCGAACTATACAACTAGACTGATCCACAGTCTTCCATATTATAACCAAATATATATATAAATATTTTATATTAATAGTAAGTTAAATACACTACTAACAAGTTAAACAAAACTCACTTCACAGTCTTCATGTGAAAGTAAAACTGAAGCAAATGAAACAGAGCTCTTTTTAAACGTAGAGCATAAGGAGTTTCTTATATTCTTAAATCAACAATATTACATTATCAAGCTATAACGTTGATTTTGTTTAACGAAAACCAAATACACATCACGGTTCAAGAGCCTGTGCTACCTAGCGAGCACCGCAAGGGTTTTCACTTAAAATATGAGTAATAAACAAACTAAATATCTTAACCAATGGAGAATCTGAATCCATGCTTCCAACCATTGGAAATTTCATCCAACAACCCATATTGTAAGCAGGGAGGGCCCACATCAAGACTGGGGCTTACCGGTTGGAAGCCACGAAATTAATCGATGCATGAGAGGCAATTCCTTTCAAATTCTGGAGCCGTTAACTAGAAAATATTTACTTTGTACTTATTTTATTAAACCTTAACTAGAAAATATTTCGACGAAAGAAATGAGTTGAAGTAAAAGAATTTTACCTGTGAGTAAGAGGTTTTTTGAGGCGAGAAGGAACAATCACCAGCGTGAGTAAACTACACAAAGAAGCAAACAACCCTCATGCCAACCCTATGACAAAGGAAATAAAGATACAACACTCAAATCTCCTCGATGCTGAAGCAAAGAACGGGCAGACACAAGATTAAAACTAGTTCTAGGCTTCGAGCTACGTGAAGGAGTTCAAAACCACGCACACCGTGTGCTCTCAACTCAATGTAGAAAACTGAAAACACCTACTACGAAACCCTAAACCACATTTGCATAGTATTGCAGACTCAGTACCAATGCTTAAGGCAGAGCAGGCCTCTCATGGCCGCGAAGAGTTTCACAGCGTAGCTTACATAATACAAACCCTCAAAGAAAAATGCAAGAGAGTAGGGTTTCGATGTGTTATAAGTCAACTACTGCATGGTGGATATTTATCCACGTGCCCCTCTATAAATATAACCAAGAGTGGTTCGATTTATATAGTCAACCCTGCATATTCGAATGTAAACTTATCATTGCCAATAATGCAATCCATGCGATCAATGATAATTTTTTTATAGTTCATATCATTTGCCATAATGAAAATATTGCAATCGACTATATTGTAAAAGTACATATCTTTGTCCATATTAAAATTTATGCCTTCGACCTTAGCCTATTGTACATATGAATGCTCATCATACGAACCTTGCCATTGATGATATTAAATTATGCTTTGGAACTAGTATTATATAAGAGAAAACCTTAAATAATGTTATTTCCTTTAGTTTCAACTTCACCACAGTAGTTACTAGGTAGAGAAACTACGTTAAAAATACAAATAGCATTGTTTGTTGAAACATTGCAATAATACTTGTATCATGGCGATAACCTAGAGATTAATATTATAGCTTGTAAACTAGCTATGCAAAAGATAATCATAGTTGCAAACAAATAAAACAAACTGGTATTGTTTCACGACTAGTAAAGAAGAATTAGAGTAAAGATATGTTGTAATTACAATATCTTTTATAAACTAATAACTCTAAACTTTTCACATAAAAATCGATGATGTTAAATGAAGGAGCCTTCAAGGAGACTGAAGACAAACCTCATTGCAAGAGTCTCTCATAACCAAACTAATAACTTAATGTAAGCTTTAACTTTGAAAAATATAGGATTATATTCATGCATAAAAAGCAGTACATTTGAGTATTAAATATGACAATAGCAGTAAGATCATGATACAGTAAAAGTATTTATATGTCAAGATCATGAGCCCTATGCTCACTGAAAGAATCTATAATGGACCAGGTATTATAATCTTACGACAGAAAGAAACCTTGGAAGAGCTTATTCTTGTAAATTGCATTTACGATGTTAAGGATAAAAGTAATTATGACCTAAAAATAAATGTTGTCATAGATCCAAAACAACTAAGGAATTTACTTTACCTCATCAGAGTCTTGCATCATATTTATCAATTTATTTACTAGCATCTTATCATGCTAAATAAATACTTCTCGATATCATACAAAATAAGCTCCTACTTGATCATTTGCTTACCTGCTAAACCTGTAAGAACCAGCAGTCCATCTAAGTTAGTATAATGCTAAGTAAGCCCCGAATTTCAAATATAGTTTCTCACCTACTTGACAAAAGTAAAACATCAGTATAGCTAGCAGCAATGAAATGCAAGTCCTCTTTCTATGTCTTATAAAAATTAAAGTTGTATTAAGTGTTTATGTATTTAAAACAAATCCTTAAAAAATTGTTAGACTATTTCATTTTCCGCTAACCGCTAGCAGTTACTAAACTGCGATCTAAGACATTTTATGTCACTTTAAAAATTTTAAATTTTTATGAAATTTTGGGGTTATGAAAATGGTTATCCTCAATCAACCATGGTTAATGATAATCAACCACGATCAATCATAGCTAAGCATGGTTTACCAATCAGAGTCTACCATGCTTAACCATGAATAACCATCATCAACTAGGAAACTCAAAAGTCAATAATGGTCAAGCATAGTATAACATGGTCAACCATCATCAATAATGAACATTTAAACACAACCCTACTCAACCATAGCGAACCATGGTGTACTAAAGTTGACCATGGTCAACCATAGTCAAGTATGAGTAACCATGGTTGGATACAGTCAAACATGGTCAACAAAATTCAACCATGGATAACCAAATTCAACAAAGGTCAACTATATCCAACATGATCAACTGTAGTTATCCATAGTCAAACATGGTTAACCATTGTTAAACATGAGCATTCAAAGTCAACCATGGTAAACGAGAATGAACCATAGTCAACCATAGTCAAGCATGGTCAACAAAAATTAACCATCCAAAACCAACCAAAGTCAACCATGAACATCCAAAGTCAACCTTGAGTAACAATAGTTAACCATAGTCACTATGGTCAACCATAGTAGAGCATGGCCAACCATAGTAAACTATGTTCAAGTAAAGTCAACCATGGTCGACTAAGGTCAACCATTGTAAAAATTCCAACCATGGTGAACCGTATTCAAGCATGGTCAACCATCATTGGCCTTGAACATTCAAATTCAACCATTGTCAAGCATAGTCATCTGACTAAAAGAAAATTTACTTTTCACACTTGTTGTTATGGTTAAAGAAAATAATGGCACGAATTGTTTCTTTTCAGTTCATTATATGCATTGTAAAATTTTGACAGCAAAGTCAACCAAAGTTAGCCAAAGTCAACCATATTCAAGCATTGTTAACCATGGTCAACCTATGTTAACCATAGTTAACCATGTTCATCCATAGTCAACCAAAGTTAGCCATGGTCAAGCATGGACAATCTTAGTCAACCATGGCCAACCATAGTCAACCATGGTCAGCAATCATCAACCATAGATATCGAAAGTCAACCACTTGTAAACGTGGTTGACTTTGGTTGGCCATAGCTAACCATGGTCGACCACAGTCAACCATAGACAACCATATTCAAATAAAGTTAATTGTATCCAACCAAGGTCAACCATAGTCAACCTATGGCAATTATTCCTAACCAAAATCAACCGCAGTCGATGATGTTCAACCATAGTCAATCTTGGTCAACCATAGTTGACCATAGTGAGTTATTCAACCAAAGTCAAGAATGGTCATACAAAGTCAATGATTGTCAATCATTGCTAACCATAGTCAACCAAGGTGAGGTAAAGTAAACCAAATCCAATCATGATCGACCATAGTCAACCATAGTCAACCATGGTAAACCAATAGTCAATTATGCACCAACAAAGTCAACCATAGTCTAACAAATTCAACTATGGTCTACCATGTTTAAACAATTCTTAAGCATGACCATATAGCAACCATAGCCATAAAGGATACATATTTTTTTATAATATTAACATATATCTTATTTGCTATTTTATTAATTTTAATTTATTTATTTATGTTATGAAATAATAATAACAATAATAACGACAATAATAATAATAATAATATTCAATAAGTATTTATATATGCTAAATAACTTTTTATATTAGTAACAAAATTAATGGTCATTTAAATAATGACAATTATTATTATTATTATTAAATATTTTCCTTTCTCGCAGCAACAATCACAGTTTTAAAAATGGTTGATATTCATTGATCCACTTATATCAACCACTGAACCACTTATACTATGAAACGAGAACTTTATACTATGAACGAGAACTCTAGGGATAAAAAAGATGATTTTTGCAAAAAAAACACCAAAAACACCCCCAAATAGAAAAGTGTTGATACCAGTTTCGGGGTAAAAAATAGAGCCATGGCCTAAACATCCCATACTGTTGCTTAATAAACTTTAAAATCAACCCCTAAATTGGAAAAAAAATATTTCTCCAAAAGATAAATTACAACTTTTTTGAAACTTGCATATTAAACAAACAAAAATATTTCATAAATAATTTCACCACTCTAACCATATAAAATCAAAGAAATTATGATGTGATTCATAATGAAAGCATATATTAGACCATTCAAGAACAAATGATTCATATAAATATTCAAAATCTCCTTCAGAGTTTCAATTACAAATGTCTCCTTTGCCTTCGCCTTCAAAGTTTCATATAAATATTCAAAATATTCTCCTCCCTTCCCCTCCACCCTCCTCCCCCTCCCCCTTCCACCTCCTCCATCGTCGTATTAAGGGGAGCGTCACTCTCTTGGGTGCTAAAGGGATGCCCCTCACTGGCGATGCAATTATCAAAATCACGCCGCCAATGAGGGATGACCCTTTGGCTCCCAAGGGAGCGGTGCTCCCCTTATTGCAATGAGGGAGAAGGTTGAAGGGGGAGGTGGAGGGGGAGGAGGGGCGAGGGGAGTGGAGGGGGAAGGGGAGGAAGGGAGGACGGATCAGGTGGAGGAAGAGGGGGGAGTCTCCTAGGGAAACCCACGATGACTCAGTAAATAAAAATGCTTTATATTATATTGTTTTATCTACTAGCACAACCACAAGTAAAGTGGTCGGTAAATGTCTATAAGCGCAACAAACCACTTAGTTTTGTCAAGATATTTGACTATTAAACAAAGTCTAAAATTTATAATTTTATATCTATTATTCATACCATATTCTTAGAGTTAATATAAACACAAAACAAATACTATTCAATAATAAATAAAACTAAAAATCCGTCTTCTACAAATAATAATATTATTTTATTCTCTAAATATATAACTTACTCATGATATTGTTTTATTTTATTATCTTGACAAAACAAAAATATTGTTTTATAATAATATAATATTTTAGTATCTAAATATGTAACTTATTAATAATATTGTTTTTTTAACAAAGCAAAAATATTGTTTTATTTTATTCTATGGAAAAAAAAATGTTTTATTTAATTCTCTAAACAAAAACAAGAATAACTTACTAATGCTAAAAATATATCCTTATTCTTTATAATATTATTAAAAACTCTATTTAATGAGTTAGGTCAAATGAATATGTTAGGTTAGGTGAATCACATTGGAAATTTTTTATTAAAAATGTAATGCATTGAACATTTTTAAATAAATAAATTGAAAATTCTATAAAATTTATATCATTATTAAAATCGAAATTTAATGAGTTATGTCAAATGAATAGGTTATGAGTGAATGAGTGAATCACATTGAATTTTTTTTATTAAAAATATAATAAATTAAATATTTTTTAATAAATAAATTGAAAATTTTAAAGAAATATAATTTTATTTGATATTAAATTTTATAAAATTTACCCTTCTAATGTAAAGTTGCTTCTTATAGTTGACCCTTCATTTCCCTTCCGTGCAAAACTTGTAGTCGATTTTCTCATTTTCTTCCTCTCCAACAACAACCTATCGATGTATTATTGCACCTTCTCGAGGCAATTGCTAGCCTATGTCAAATCATAAAGTTCCTTTAATGTAAGGGTAACATCACTGATGATGAAACAATTATCGTGAAACAAAAAACTTTGTATCTATTTTGTTATTAATTTTACACACCTTAAAATTAAAGAAAAACAAAATTTATAAAGTAATTTTTTAAAATAGTTTAAAAAATCTACTTTAAATCATAACGTTCCTTTAATGTAAGGGTAACATTGCTAATGATGAAATGTATATCCATTAAAAAGTTTGCACACATTCGAATTATTCCCAAAAGACATAGTGGCTAACATACCAAATAATGCTAGTGGTTTTCATTTCTATGTGTGGGCTAAGCATTTGTGAAAAGAGTGGGGGCTTGTTGACTTAAGGTTTATTTTTTGGGTTTAAGTAATGTCTTTTGATTACCAAAAGGTTGAATGTTAGGAGCTGTAATTTTTTTGGGGAAAAAAGTATTTATTTGATTGAACTTATTAAATTAAATTTGTTTTACTTATGTTTTTATTTTATTGGCAATATCACTATGTTAATGTCTCACTATTTTACATAATAATCTCACTCGTTGGACTTTCTCTTCATAGGCCAAGTCTCTCTATTGGTGAAACCTTCAACCCCACTCCCACTGACATGAAGTATTTTCTCAATACAACTTGATCCATCAACAATATTTTATTATTATTTTTCTTTAATCAACCCTCCACGTTGAAAGATTACAATATCCTTTTAATTCACAACTTGGTCTTATCTTTTCAAGTACTAATATGTTTCTTTACAAATTCTCGATTAAATTGAATTTCATAATTAAAATATTCAAAATCATAAGAATGTGATTTGATTCATTTTTTTCCTTGAAAAATATTTCACAGTTATATAATATTAGAATAAAACCACTTTCGCCCAGGAAACAAACCTTACATCAAATACTCGAGCTTATCAACCACTTGGAGCATAAGCCCGATCTCTAAGTTGTTAATAAAAAATTGGATCTAGTCCACACTAAAAACTTCAATATCACCAAGATATTGAAACTTGTAAATAAAAAACAACTAATAAAAAGAGACTCAACTATCCACACCAGGAAAATACATTGGAGGTAATCCCAAACCTCACCAAAGAGAAAACAAAAAATCCATTAGATGGAAAAAGAATGCCATTTCTTTGCTCTAAGATACCCCTCAATGGTGAGATGACGACCTACATGAACATCTAAATTGCTTGTTCCCTCGCTAGAGTCAATGCATATTTACGTCCTCTAAGCCTCAAAAAGTACTTGGGAGAGTGGCTCCAAAGATATCTCCATGAATCCCATCAGTAATAGCAGAGCAGAGAGAATTCCTAGGACAAAGGAAGTAACGTTGAGGATTAGTAATTGATCCAAGTTTTCGTCCATGATATAAAAAAAACAAGGATGACTTTGAGGGTCGAATAGGAGTATGATACACAACATCGACATCCGCCCCATAAATAAAGTCCTCTAGAGGAGGTAATTCCTTATCATGAACATATAATGGAAGACATGATGACAAAGTAATAGCCATAACATTGTCATGACTCTCTATCATCCCTTGAGGAGGATCATAAACTTTAGAAGAATGCATAGCAACTCCCTCAAGAGATCTACCGCCCAAAAAATACAAAGGGTTGACCACATGCTTGTTAAAGGAAGAAAAGAAAGACTAGACAGATCCAATAACACGTGTAAGTATACACCCTTGTCCCACCTTAGATGATACACCATAATCAGAAGCAACCGCGTATCCCATTACGAGCTTAAGAGATGAGGGGATCTTATGAGGCTTTCCAAGTCTCGAGGGATACCACAAACTAGTCTCAAAAGCTTCATAAAAGACGTCAACTAATACTCCATCATCAACCACAATCAAATCCAAGTGGAGGATCGATAACAAACTAGAAGCATTAGACTCCTACAAACTGTGAAAAACCTTCTTAGACCCAAAAAAATTCTTCAAATCAATCATACTTGAATCCACAATAGGAGAAAGAATAATGAAATAAGCACCACTAGAAATGGTAGCATAAGGAAAAACATCGCTCTTCCAAAAAACAAAGGGTCACTCCACGCTCACACAAGGAGGAGTGAAAGGTGCAGACAACGGAGCACTATCGGAAGCATAGCCATCAAAAGGAACAACAGATGACCCCAAATCCAGAGTCTTCAAACCCTTGTGAGGAAGAGGGACATTCATAACCGAAGTGGCCACAAACGGAAGAGTCTATCGCTTTCCATGACCTTCCACCTCCATTCTCAGCCTTCTCTGCGGTTGCAATAGGGTAGCGCCGCTCCTTGGCAGCCAACGAGCTGCCCCTCACTGGCAGCGCGATGAATCGTGCCGCCAGTGAGGGGCGACTCGT
>LPNX010281785.1:80613-96361 GCA_001517045.1 Pseudotsuga menziesii
ACTCTGAGAAGGCGAGATCCTCGATGGAACTGCGGAAGGTCTTTCGTTCTCAAGTACAACATTTGCCCAAATAAGTCTGCAAAATTTGAAGGTGCCAATGAAATCCCAGTGATTGGATTTTTTTAATTTTGGATTTGTTGTTGTGGATATTGTGCTAATAAACCAACAACATAATTATTGTCTTTTTCCAAAACAAAGATAGGTACTTATGCTCTGGTTTAACACATGTATTTGCTGTCAGAGCGTGCTTTCGTAGATTTATTTTTTGTGGACACAACCCCTTTTGTTGATTTGTATTGGAAGCCAAGTCACCAAAAATATGATTGGAGAGGAGTTATTCCTCGAGAAAAGTATTTGAAGAAACAATTACAGGTATTTCACACCAATTCAATTGACCATCTTTTCTATTTAGTTAGGTTTCTCAGCGATACTTTCTGTCAAGTTTTAGGTTCCAATTTTGCAAGTTTTCTAAAGATATAGATATTTTCTAGGCTGATCTTCACTTGTTACTTATTAGCCTTACTGTTAAATTAATTTTGGGCTATCTTCCTATTAAAAAAATGAAAGAATGGTTTAAGAGCTTTAATTTCAGATAAATTGTTACTTAACCTCACTATTAACTTATCGAAACTGTAATCAACTTTAAAAAAGGAAATTTTGAGTTAGTTACCCAATGACATTCTATACAAATAAAGTTATAATCAAATAAAGTTGGGTTAATTCATATGTTTATATACTAACTTATTTAAAAAACTATTTAATTTTGGGCCATTTACGTGGGAAATTTTGAGTCAATTACTTGATGACCTTCCATATAAATAAATTTATATCCAAATAAAGTTGGGTTAATTCATATATTTATATACTAACTTAAATTATCCAAAAAAACTATTTAATTTTGAGCCATTTACCTGTTGACCTGATAAATAGTTTAAAAGACTCAACTTTCACTCTATCAAACTAAAAATAGTAAATTTTTAGAACAATTTACCTAATAAAGATTAGTTTAAAAATAGCTCCCTTCCATTCTGCCAAATAAATTTTTCTTTTCATTGAAAAGTTACTATTTAACACTTACTACTAACCTGTTAGAGCTGTATATTAACATATCAAAACTGTAAACAATTAAGCCACCATTTAACTCTCTAAAATGTAATCAATTAATTGAGCCTCCATTTATCTATCCACACACTAAGTTTTCTGTTTTTAATTTAGGTACCATCATAGTCAATGGTTTTAATAGGTTTTTTTTTCTTTTAATATATAGGATCTTGCACTTGCTTTGGATGCTTCGACTGCAACATGGAAAGTGATGATTGGTCATCATCCTATTCGAAGCATCGGTGAACATGGAGACACTAATGAATTGGTTCATCACTTACTGCCCCTTATTAAAGTAAAGAAACCTTGTTCATTTATATAATATAATTATGTTTTTTAGGCAGAGTAATGTTTTATAGTTTAGTATGCGGAGATGTTGTTATTAGAGTTCCATTTTTTTGAAATATAACAAAGTGTAACATCATTTAATAATTATGTTGCAGGTTTTATAGTTCGGTATAATTATGTTTATATGGAAAGTAATGTTTTATAGTTTAGTATGGAAAGATGTTGTAGTTAAAAATCCATTTTTTTGAAATACAAGATATTGGATCAGTAAAAACTTAATAAATTCAAGGTTAAGATGCTATAACATATGAAACTCATTTTATCTTGAATAACAATTTTGTAAATATACCTGTACTTATGAAATAAATGTGGTGTGTGTTTTGTTATGTTGCTATAAAGTGTTATGTAGTAATCATGTATCTTAATGGGCATGACCACTGTGTGGAGGATCTTATCAACCCTTCTGACAGGTAGGGTAAAATAAAATTAGCATACATGTGATTGTTTTTTGTATGAAAATGAATAACAAATATTGTTAATAGTGAGAATCAAAAAAGTGGGGTTCTATGTTGTTGCAGTGGGCAATAGTTTTCGACAAGTGGAGGCGGGTCAAAAGCATGGAGAGGATTGAAAAAAGGGATGAACATGTCAAAGTATTTGTCAACGCATGATTTGCAATTCGAGCTTTTTCACAACGGCCAAGGTCTTATCTCTGTGCAAGTTCAAGCAAAGTCGTTGAACACTAATTTCCACAAGCTCGAGGACACTAGTTAGGAGTTTGGAGACCAGTGATGTCATTTTGTTTTCGTTTTGTTCAGTATGTGTTGTATTTTTGTTATGAACAATTCATGCTAAAATTATTTTACATGCAGCAGAGTAGTAAATGTTGCAGGGGCAGCACTGTGGGTTGTTGGATCTAAAATAGGTTGAGATCCAACGGCACACAGTGTTGCAGTCACAATATTTATTACTCTACTGCATGTTAAATATGTTATTCTTTGTAGCATCGAGCCTTTTAACAACGTAAATATATGAATATTTGTAAATATATGCAGTCACAGAAAATTAAATATATGAATCTTTTTAAATGAATATTCAATTTAGAAAATGGAATACTCAACAGAAGGAGTTTAATGGTTATGGGGTGATGGTAGTTTCCCTTGGAAAACTTCTTTTTCTATAATTATTGATTAAAGTATATTTCATAAATAAGTTGTTTTGGTCACTTAAGGTTGCTTTGGTCACTTAAGATAGAGACTCCACCAATTAAGCTGTATATCTTTAAAGTTAAAAAAAAGGGTTTTATGGTTTTATAATGAATTGATTCAATGAAGAAAGGCATCACATGCTTTCTTCACTTCCATATTAATATAAAAATAAATAGGTACATTGAGTATGAAATAGGTAAGGAAATTAAATGTGTGATAGGAAGGTATGAGTAATTATTATATAGGAGAAACATACCTTAAATTTAATTATGTAAATTTTTTTATTATTATCATTGATAGTGACATTTAAAGCATACAAAATTCTTGCATGATTTGTTGAATGCATGAAATAAAAATGGATAGTAAGTTATCATAGAAATGTGAGCAAGAGATTATCATTGCATAAATTGTTGAGTTTATGTTGGGAAGTTTATGAATATTTGTACATGGACATGATTAAGTATATATGAATATGTTTGACAATTTAATTATGACGTTTGTATCAAATTGATTTAAAAATGTTTGTTATATATATAGATTATGTAAATAAATGCGAGATTATCAAGGGTGACCTAAAGGAGTAGAAACAATATGAAAGTTGTTATATATACCCATTATGTTTTTTAATACTCATAAAGTTTGTATATATATAAGATTTCCTAGGACGACCTAAGGTATTGAAAATTATGGGGGGTAGTGTTTAAATATTCATTATGTTATATATGGTTCAAAATTTTATATATCCACTGTGTTTATTAAATGGATTGTGCAAAGTGTAAATAGTTTTTGTGGAAGGATAATGCAATATATAGTATGACTATATATACATGAGATTCACACCAAAGTTAATGATTCTGAGAATCACACCGCCAGTGAGGGGCGGCCCTTTAGCGCTCAAAATGAGTGACGCTCCCCTTGATGCGATGACGGAGGAGGTGGAAGGAGGAGGCGAAGCGAGAGGAAGGTGGAGGGGAAGGGAAGCGAAGGTGATGGAGGGTTTAAGGGGGTTTTGTTTTTTTAAATAAAATGTTAAATTTGACAACTTTTTGATAAGATATATTAGTACTGTTTTGAATTTCAAACTTTATTTTAGAAATAAAATTTCTATATATATTGTTTTTAATATTGCATTTACAAATATATGCTATAGTTTTTCATGAATTTATGTGAACCGTAACATTTTGGAATATAGTATGAAATAGTATCATTTTTATACAAAAATTCTATGAAAATCAGTTGAAAATGGTTGTAAATGTCTTTATTTTCTAGAATTTCTTAGAATTTTGTCAATGAAAAAGTCTTAATTTTCCTATAAAAATGTCTTATTTTAAAGAAAAAATTGCAAAATGTATATGTTTTTCAATATAACTTGCTTTTAAGTGTATGTTATTTTGTTAAATGCCTAAAAAACACACTTGAAAATAGAAAGTAATAATATTTTACAACAAATATGATTCAAATGCCCAAAAAATGCCTTAAAATGAAAATGTGTGATACTGGTATCAACCATTTTTTAAATGGAGGTAAAAATAGCTCCTAAAATTAGGAGAGAGAAAAATAAGAACTATGTCGAGAACCATTTTTTGTTGCTAATAGTATTATTGTTTGAATAGTGTCTTGTGTTTGCATAAATGACTGAAATACTTGTAATTTGCTACAACTTTCAAACACACATGTGCTCTTCTTATCATGACGTAGTTTTTATTAGCACTTGGTTGAAGCTTATTTCTTAATGCAAGCATGTATGAAAATACTTATATAAGTCAAATGACAGCAACAATCACAATTTTAAAAGTGGTTGATATTCATTGACTTATATCAACCACTTTTAAAATTGTTGTTGTTGCTAATAGTATTATTGTTTGAATAGTATCTTGTGTTTGCATAAATGACTGAAATAATTGTAATTTGCTACAACTTTCAAATACACATGCTCTTATTATCATGATGGCGTTGTTTTTATTAGCACTTGGTTGAAGCTTATTTCTTAATGCAAGCATGTATGCAAATACTTACATAAGTGAAATGACAGTGTTTACAAGTTTTGGGGATGGAATTTTATTGGACATAGGAGTTGCATTTACACAATTGTAGGAGGAGAAAAATAATATTGCAATACGTTTTTATTGGACATAGGAGTTGCATTTACATAATTGTAGGAGGAGGAGAAAAATAATATTGCAATAGGTTTTGGCAGGGGCTTGCTCCTCAAGAACTATCATTGTTTTTATATTTTCTTATTATATCTGCGAAGGCAGGTATATAGTTATAGTTGAGTTAAACAATAGTTTTGACTTTAATTAATTTATACATTTTGTCAAAAGTTTTACATAAGTTTTATAAAATTCATATATTAAATTAATATTTTAAAAATAAAATTATATATTTTTTATTTTTTTAAATCTAATTTTTCATTTTATGATTGGTTCATTTTAATGATTTGACTAATTTTCTCTAGTGTGCAAATGAAATTGTTAGATATAAAAATATAAAAAATTAAAAATATATAACAATGCCGAGTGTCTTTTGTATTAAAAGAGTCATAATGACTAATCTTAATAGATGTGACAACCACATAACAATGATTGACTATACCTATATCACAAAATATAACTTATATATATAAACATTAATATATTATAATATTTTTTTACAAAAATTTAGAAATAAAATCTATTAATGTCAAGTGATATGTTTATTAAAATAGTCATAATGACTAATCTTGATGTATGTGACAATCACATCACAATGATTAACTATAGCTATATCACTTTATAGAACTTTTATTTAGATATAATATTTTTTTAATTTATATATTAACACATTATAATATATTTTTATATAAATTTAATCAATAAAAATTTTAAACTAAAATTTTCAAATTTTATTTTCATATTTAATTAATTTTTTTTCATATTTGATACACTAACATATTAATGAGACTAAAGATTGATTTTTTTTAATATTTCTAAAAAATATTTATAGGTTTATTTAAACAAGTATGACTATTAATATTTTAATTAGTTAAATAATAGTTAAATATGATAATTAATATTTTATTTATTGGTTTATTTAAATAAATATGACATTATACTATACATTTACTAAAATTTAATAATTTATTTAGCCTTTTTATTATTAATAGCAAAAAAAAATTGGTAAAATTTTGTTATTAAAGAAATACAAATTTTATAAAATCCCTATAAATTATTACACAATTAATATCTTCAACATTAAGCATTTAATATAATTTTGATTTTTCTAAATGACACTCACATTTTCTTATGACTTCTTATTTATTATCCACTTATTTTGTTGTGAAACTTTAATTTTAACTTTGGCCTATATAACTATTAAATAAAAACATTTCTAAATTATGAAATTAAATTTAGGTTATAAATAGCTATTAAATTACAAAAAAATTATTAAAGTAAACTTGGATATGTAAAACTATTAAATTAAAACATTTTAAATTATTAAATTACACCATTTATTAAGGCAGGTATAAGCAACTTTTCTACTAATTTCACTTGAAATAATATGGAAATTAGGAATTATAATTATTGAGTTGATTTTGTATATTCTTAATTTAGAATGTGAGTGGTTTGGTTTGAGATCCAAGATTTTAATATATTAATCTTGGTTTTTTTAGCAATTAATTAATTTTATTGGTGTGCCTACCATCTCTTTCTGTGTATGTTCCTCTGCGCAATATTCCCTTATGTTATCTCCGTGTTATTATTTAAGTTGGTATCATAGCCATAAGGGGAGGTAGGGGTTGTTGGTCTATCACGTGAAGGAGCCCGGGTCCATTTTTTTGAGTGTTGGAGTGCTACTTGCTGCTGCTACGCTCCGCTCCATTTTGAGTCTCCCAAAGTCACTGAGTTGGTAGGATAGATCATTGTCTTTCCTGAGCCCACGAGCCACCAAGAAGCCAATACCGCTTCAGATCATTGAATGGCCCAATACTCCAGTTGGAGAACGTTGTATTATCTCTGAGTTGTTATTGCCTGATTGAAGAAATATCTTACCATTACTGCATGCCGGATTAAAACTTCCATTACTCCGTGAAAATGATTGATTCATACTTGACTGATTCTACTAAACTGGATGGTGAAAATGATGTTAAATGGAAGTTTAAGATGACAACTATTCTTCAATCCTATAATGTTGTTGCATCCATTCCTGGTTGGAATAAGCTGGAAATGCAAGGTAAGGTGATGCTACTAATGGTTGTCAAAGACAAAATAATACCTCACATCAAAAATTGTGAGACGTCCAAAGTAACATGGGGACACACTCAGAGGTCTATATGAAACCATATATGAAAACCAGATCTGGTTTCTGAAAGCTAAGTTGTAATTTAAAAAATGGAAGCAAATGAAGTGTAGGTAAATTGATTTCCTGTATCGAATATTTGAGTGATAAATTGGGTGATATTGGTGAAGAGGTATCTAGTACCGATTTAGTAACCATCACATTGAAAGGTTTAGTGCAAGTTTGTAAAGTACTTATCTCAGCACTTGTAGCAAGATCAATACCCTTACTTTTGAAAAACTAGTACCGATTTAGTAACCATCACATTGAAAGGTTTAGTGCAAGATTGTAAAGTACTTATCTCAGCACTTGTAGCAAGATCAATACCCTTACTTTTGAAAAACTTGTAGGAATTCTTCTACAGGAAGAAAGAAGAGTTATGATTTGGACTCTCAAGGTTAAGATCTAGAAATGATTACAAAAGGGAGAGTTCCACATAAAGTTAATCCGTGGAACATAAACATAGGCAAGTTTCATGTAAAGAAGAAAGGTATGACACAATCTAACTCTTATGTTAATAGAAGTGTTGATTATTATTATTGTGGAAAACTAGGCCACGTAGCTAGATTTTGATTTAAAAGAAAGAATCATGAATAAAAAGAAATATACAAAAATCACTGTGGAAATTATGTACATAAGGACACCCCAAACACTCATGGATTTAAAAATATTAATATGGACATCCCAAACACTCATGGATTTAAAAATATTAATCTATTCATTTCTAAAGCTGCATTGTATGTTGAAACAAATGATGATAATGCATGGTTTATTGATTCCGGTGCATGCCCATATGTTTTGTAATAAATAATGGTATGATGAATATCATGAAAGGATTCATAGAACACACATTTATTTAGGTGATAATAGGTCACATAAAGTTCAATTATATGGAGCAATAAGTGTGAACTTACCTTATGGACAAGTGAAACAGATTCATAATGCTGTGTATGTTGCTGGCATAAAAATAATCTAATATATGTTTATACTATTACTGGTAATGACTTGAAAGTGGAATTTGGTAAGTATCAGTGTCATATTGAAGATATTCAAGATCATTACAGGATTGTTGATATATGCTATAGAATTGGAGGATTGTATAAGTTGGATGTGAGCAAGAGAAAGCATCAAACATTAACACCACTTCTATGACAACTGAAGAACTATGAAATCAAAGGTATGGGAACATTAACCACAATGATTTAATGTTGCTGCAAAATAAATCAATGGTTGATGTTATCAGAAATGAACATATTGAATGTAAAGAATGTGCACTTGGGAAACAACACGGATGAATTCCCTATGCAAAGAAAAAAGACAAACTGAATTGCTTGAATTAATTCACACTGATGTATGTGGACCTATGCAAACTAGATCACTGGGTGGTGCAAGGTATTTTCTCATCTTTGTTGATGATATAACTAGGTATACTTAGGCCTATTTCGTAAGAAGAAAAAGTGACGTATTTGAATACTTTAAGGAATTCAGAACTATGATTGAAAAAAAGTCAAGAAAATGCATTAAAATCCCCAGATCTGATAATGGGGGAGAACATACTTTTGGAGAATTCAAAAGGTATTGTAAATATCATGGAATCCAACAACAATTTATAGTGCCTCATACACCTTAGCAAAATGGAGTTGCTGAGAGGATGAACATAACACTAGTGGAATGTGCATGTAACATGCGTCAAGGTAAAAACATTTCTAATGGTTTTTGGGATGAAGCTATTGATATTGTTTTTTATTTAAAGAGTACAAGTCCAACAAAGAATTTATATCTTCAAACACCTTTTGAAGTTTTTCATGGTTATAAACTTGAATTCAATAATTTAAGAGTATTTGGTTGTAAGGATTTTTCACATATTCCAAAATATGAGAGAAGAAAACTTGATGCAAAGTAAATTGAATCCATATTTGTTGGCTACTACACTGATAAAAAAACATACAAGTTGTTTCAACCTAGTTCACATAAATTGATTGCAAGTAGAGATACGGTGTTCCATGAGAATGCAGATAAAAATGATAAAATAAATGATACTGATATATGACATATATTCAATGATAAAAACCTAGTGGGCTAGCTCAAGTCGTCGAGTGCTATAAGTTGTGAGCAGAAGGTCTCAGGGTTAAATCCTTGGGTGGCTATTCATTTCTATATAAGGGCCTCACTTGATGTCCCCATCGGGTTATCTCTGTAATCAGAGCAAATGGGGTGAGGCCCCTATGAATTCTTCCCGTGGATGTAGCAGCCCCACTAAAGTGTTTCTGAACCACAAATGAAAAAATATCTTCAATGATAATGATAATCTTGTCAAAATAGATTTGTTCAACATGACCGGGAACAGGGTGAAAGCAGCAGGAACAATGAAAGCAGCATGAGAACTTCAAGAGGTATGAGTAGTAATGACACATCATATGATGAAGATAAAACAAGAAGTAGAATAATCATGGATGGAACTCCAACATGTACTATAGTACCAAGAAGGTCAACTCGACAAACTCATCTCTCTACAAGTTATAGAGACTATGTGTTAATGACTAATGTAATGAATGTCATTGAACCATTGAATTTTGAACACGCCAAAGATAAGAAAGAATGGGTAAATTCTATGAATGAAGAATATAAATCTATGACAAAAATTCAAACTTGGGAATTAACAAAATTGCCCGAGAATAAAGTTCCCATATGATCTAAATGGTTGTTCAAATCTAATTTTAAAGTTGATGACAACATTGATAAATATAAGACAATATTAGTCACAAAAGGTTATGCTCAAAAAGACGGATTTTATTTTGAAGATACATTTGGTTCAGTAGCTAAGTTGAATACAATTAGAGTACACTTGTTGCATTGACTACATAACATAAATGGAAAACACATCAATTAGATACTAAATCTTCTTTCTTGAATGGTGAGTTAAAAGAGGAAGTGTATTTGATTTAGCATGAAGGATTTGTAAAGAAAGGACAAGAGATTCTTATTTGCAGATTGAAGAAAGCTATCTATGGTTTGAAACAAGCCCCTAGATCATGGTATATAAAGATTGATTCCTTGTTTAATCATAAAGGTTTTGTGAAAAAAAAAGTAATCCTAACATTTATGTTAAGAAAGATAAAGAGGTAAATCTTGGCTTGGTATCATTGTATGTTGATGATCTCATTATCACATGTAGTGTATGTAAGTTAATTGAAGAAATTAAAATTCAATTGTCAAAAGAATTTACCTCGATGAATTGCATATTGTTTAGGACTTTAATTTTGGAAGGAGTCTGGTAAGACACTGATTACTCAAAGAAAATACATAAGGAATTTTTTTAAAAGGTTTAGGGTGAAATCATGAATCTGGGCGTATAGTCCATGAGAATCGACTTTCAGAATCCATATTCCCAAACCTTTCAGCTAAACTATTTTATTTTTTGGGCCGAACTAGTTTATGTTTTCGACTGAAAACATGTAACTAACTTTCGGCTAAGACAAATGTTCGGTCGAATGTCAAAGTTAACATAGTGCCTCGTTATGTGTGCTTTGCAAGGATAGCCGAGAAAATAATGTCTAACATATAGTTTTTTGTTCAAGCAGTTGTTCGGCCGAAAAAAAATTTCAACCGAAAAGTTGTTCGGCCAAACAAATGTCATATATGTATTAACCAAACGCAACTATTTATCATTTTGTCGTTTGCGCTCTGTGATTTTTCTTTGGTTCTCTATCTGGTGCATCATGTTGTTTGCGAGAGTGATGTAGATGTCCTCGTTGGTTCTTTGTTGCATCCTATCATTTGTGCTCTAAGTGATGTAGTTGTCCTCGTCGGTTCTCTATTGCATCCTACCTGGTGCTCCAGTGCGCTTTGGTGCACTCTGTCTGTTGCATCCTTCTTGGTGCTCTGGTGCTCTTTGGTGCACTATTGTGTGCTATTTGGTGTGCTTTGGTGGTTTTTTTGTCCTTTTAGTTTTGTCTATGCAGTGGTGGTTTTTATCAGCCTGTTGTTTGTGTGGTGATGAAGGTTTCTACCCTTTGTCTGTGTGGTGGTGGAGCTTCTCAACCCCTCGTCTACATGGTGGTGGAGATTCTCATCCCCTTGCTTGCACGGTGATGGAGCGTCTCGGTCCTTTGCCTATGCGGTGGTTGAGGTAAAAAAAATTCGGCCTCTCTCTTAGGCATTATGCACACACACTAAAATCCTCCATTATGCTCACACACTAAAATTTTGCATGATTATTTTCATTATTTTGACTAAAATTTGAAACCGTGAGGCATTTTTCCCAAATGTGAAAAGACTAATTAACCATCCTAGAGATTACCTAAAGGCCTAGTAATATATGTTAGGCTTTGTCGAATCAAGTGTATGAAATGATGATCCTCAGCCGAGTCAAACTTGTAAGAAACTGAAAAGGAACATGAGAAATCAGTCTGAAGATATTACACTAACATGAGGATATGTGCTAAGATAACAAAATTGTTTAGGATATACTTGTTGTAACACATAACTATTCTTGAAGGTTATAATAATTAGGTTAATATTGTACAGATATAATATGTAATAAATTCCAAGTGTTACCATTCCATGTTATTGATATCAATGGCATTCAACATGTAGTATGAAGTTAATACTATCAGTTCAATAATGTTAATACTGTCAACATGTAGTATGTAGTATGAAGTTAATAGTTAGTACTGTACATATATATTAAATTATTTTTTTCTTAATATATAGCTTTCAACATGTAGTATGAAGTTAATACTGTCATTTCAATGAAGATAGGTATGATGATTAGGGAGATAAGGTAAACACTCACCCGTAACTAGCTTAGTCATAATTACTGTCAACATAGTAATAATGCCATATGTTCATCTCATAATATAGGTACAAGGAAACACCATTCTTGTACTAATAAGGCATGTGTATTGAATAGTCAGCTTTAAATGGGTTATGCTCAATCATATTAGTATGACAATACAAGTGAATACAACTGGGTTCTGCTCAATCATGATATATGGGATTATTGAGATATTTTACTTGCATATATTGTACACATAACACGAAATAACTGATTATGGTAATTCGACCCTGCATGAGTATTTTCTTTATATTGACTAAAATTTTGAAATAGTGAAGCATTTTGCTCAGGATAAAGCATGCGATTTGGATGAGGTATCTTTGCACAGAGATATAATAAACTATAATACTTTTAAATTTTTTGTGTGCATTTCCATTTAAAAACCAATCAAAGAATATAGGTAATATAAAATCCATGCTTCTAAATCATACCAAAAATATTATTGAAGAATGTTAGGGCATAAAATATAGACTCATGTTTCTTTAGCACCTTTAGCTGGTTCTTTCTTTGCTTGCTAGCTACGCATAGGAACAAGGAAGGAAAACTTTATCAAAGTAGGAAATAATGAGTCGAGCTAAGGGCCTTCATTGCAACCTGGACATCATTTCTGGATAACGGGTTGGGTGGAAATAGATAAATATATCCTACATAGTTAACCACCTGAATCACTATACATGTCTCCCTATACCACTTGGATTCATGAAGAACTTCAAATTTGTTGATTCTATCAGTCAACCATTTATGTCTATTAAAAATTCCATAATGAAATTACTATAAAAATGTTGTTTAAACTACAAAACTATCAGTTGACTGCATTCTTTGGAGCCACTTAATTTCCAGCTTAGGTATCTTGAGGTTACAACTTGAACTTGGACAACTTCCTCCACTTTGGCAACCAAGGAATCATTAGACTCCAACATAGGAAACAACTCATTATTGTCCATTTCCAATATCATCAAAGTAATTTTACCTGCAATTTCCAACTGTAGAAAAATACTTCATTAGCTTAATCATCATGGTCTGGGTTCTACATGGGTTTAAAGGAACAAAAAAACCCTATAAAGTAGAAAAAAACATAATTTTATAGTGCTTCCAAATGACTTGATGACATTGACAAGAGGAAACAAGAACCTCCCAACCATGTGCTTCTCTTGGTGTGGTGCTGCAACACTCGCCACACTGCTCCATACCTCCTATGCTTGATTTGTTTCTTCTACATAACTTTCTCTAGAAATAGAGGGAGACCCATTCACTCTATTTTGGGATGCAAAACTGACCTTGGGGACTAAATTATGTGTCATGATGTTCAATTGGTGAGGTCTACCATTAGGTGTGTATGTTGCAGCCCTAGAATACCAATGATACCAAGGACCCTGCTTCACCACAACATTCCATAAAATAGAAAATAGCCACATAAACAATGTACTTATTCTCATGATCAAAACATGATCAGAAATAAAGAAAATACATTACAACATAAATTTTAAAGAAAATACATTACACCGTAAAGGAAAAATATAAATTTTACCAACTTGAACTTTCTATATTTAAATCAAGGCTAGAACATTCAGATTGCATTACGAGCTGATTTCTAGTCATATCTTAGTATGTAGTTTCCCACATGGTCTGTTGTTGCGTTGGTGTCACGTAATACTAAAACCTACTAAAAATATTCAGTAAAATGAAAATATCAAGGATCACATTATAATATATTTGGTTGGGAAAAACTATGTTTATTTCTTTTATGGAGATTTTAAAGAAACTTGTTAAAATTCACAATATCAATAAAATATGGACACTTACTAGAAAAGTTAACAGTATAACCTGCAAACTCAATCCAAATATGTTAGTCCCATGTGAAAGAGGCATTTTGATCCTTCAATCCTACTTAAAGGAGGTTTTTTTGTCCTCCATAGGGTTGCACATAATAATGATTTAGTATTTAATGAATCCCAAAATATTTGTAATTTCCTTAATCTCTCATGGTCATAATCGATTTTATTAACCATGACTATGTCAAACATGACCACTATGGAAATGAGCTTAATAAGAGTGATACTTGTTCGGGATAAATAAAGGGGGATATATGTGGGAACAACACAAATTCACATCAGAAAAAGGGGCACACAATAAATATATTGAATTGTTTTTTTTTGTCCTCAAAAACTTTCTATGGGATAAACTACATAGCAATCTTATCGTCGGTGTCCATTGGCTAAACTGCATTAGTTCATTAATGATTGTTTTGATGTTTATAGGAGATATATAGTAGAGATGGATCGAGACAATGATTTCACTCATTCTTCAAGTCAAATATGTACTCAAACATCTATTGAGACAAGGATTCCTAATACCACACCTACATCTAGTGAAAGACCTTCAAATGTTTGCTCTCAAAGATGGTTTGAAACATCTAAAGATTCGAGCGTATTATATCGAGATACAAATGGTAGGTGTTTAAACTTTATGCACATGCAAAATTTTGAGTATGCATGCATATTTATATTTTTTTAAGTCTTGTTCATTGATTTTGCTAAGTTTTGTTAGCATTTTTCTTTGTAGAGAGATGAAGTAATAGATTGTCTCATAATAGTGGGAAAGCATATGTGTATGGTCGATTGTTTGATTCATCTCATGATTGTTTTCCATATTTTGGTCATCATTTTAGAGAACAACTAATAGACCAACCACATTTTATTGGTAATATGTTACACACACACACACACATATAATTTATTAAATAAATTGCTAATTTGCACATGTGTATATATATGCTTGTGTCTTTATATACTAGATTATACATGATCACATGTGTAAATGTAGAGGTTCGTGGTTCTACTGAGGGTTACGATGATGCATTCAGAGAGGATGAGGGTGATGATGCATTTGTAGAAAATAAGGGTGATTATGCAAGGGGTGGAGATGCTAAGGATGTTGCAAGGGACCAAGAGAAAGGTCATGTAAATGCTTGATGAAAGGGGAAAGGTCAGTGAAGGGATACTTTCAAACAAGCACATGGTTGTAATCTCATGACCATTTATCCTTCATATATACCCAATGCTCTTCCTTGGGAAAATAATATTGTTTCTGTCACCCTTGAACAATGCACATCCCACCATAACAAATTGAGGGATGATCTTGCTAGCCTGGAACTCCCAAATGAGATCCAACAAAGTTTGCAAATACTTTTGGACTCTTTAGGCAATTTTATTGGTTCCTATAGAAGTGTTGTACCAACAACAGATTGTTTTATTCACTTGATGAGAATGCAGAAGGCTCTGGTGATGGGTCCTAACAAGTGGGTTGATGTAGAGAAGAGGGTATCAAAAGCAGATGCTATTTCAATGTTTAATTTTAAAGAAGGACTGAAGCAGAAGATGTTAAAGGTCCAATATTTCAAGCACCCCGAGATTGCACACCACTTATATGATATATTCTTGGATTCCTATGGTAGATTGTCGTGGAATGATGAAGTGCCACATTATTTTGCGAGATTTTTTAATACAGAGTTTTTTTTAAACATGAAGCTAGATTACACAGATGCTTAGTCAAAATTTTACGGGGTTGGAAAAGGTAGGACGTATGAACGAGACAGAGCCTTTCATGATCCATTGTTTCCTAAGGCTACACCTTGTTTGGTGCCTCAACCACAGAGACTTGTTACATTACAATCAAAGATCGAGGTGACCTTTTGTATTGGTCTAGAGGCCAGAACCATCATAGGAGACAACTTACCATCTACTTTAGTGGGGGTTGATGTGGGCATGAATCGACATAGAGCACACACTTGTTCTCGTGCACATGTTTCTTATAAAACAAATAGTGAGGTAGAATCAATGAGCCTTGAATATGCCAAGGCCTATGCAAAACATTGTTGAGATAGGTTGCTTGATTTACTCCATCACGAGGAAGGAGGGAGGGGGGAGGTATGTGAGAACTTTTATTTTTTCATCATAATTGTTAAATCATGTTTTTATAGTTTATATATATATATATA
>LPNX010281785.1:105161-191605 GCA_001517045.1 Pseudotsuga menziesii
TACGCCCATGTTTGCCTCAACTTTTACTCCCTTGTTTTCATCCACTTTTGCATCCTTTTTTACACCCACTTTTGCATCCACTTGTGCTTATTTTTTTGCATCCCTTCATGCACTAAGTTTTGCATCAAATTTTACATCCTGTTTTGAGTCTAGTTTTGTATCTCATTTTGTTTCAGCCATTTTTGCATCCACTTTTGCATCCATTTTTTGTCTACTTTTGCACCCACATTTTCATCCCTTTTTGCATCCCATTTTGCATCCATGTTTATGTATTTTTTTGCATCTACTATTCCATCCACTTTTACATCCACTTTTGTCACATCCCAATTCACACCCATTTTTGCACTTACTTTTACACCCACTTTTGCTCCAACTTTTGCATCCACGTTTGCATCTTTTTTTGCATCCAATTTTACATCAGTTATTGCATCCCTTTATGCATCCATTTTTGCATCCACTTTTGCATTGGGTGTTACTACTACTTTTGCATCTACTTTTGTTGCATCCACTTTCGCATGCAATTTTGTATCCAGTTTTACATCCATGGTTGTATCCACTTTTGTGCCACTAAGTTTCATCATGTTTTTCTTCCATGATTGCATCATTTTTTGCATCACCTTTTGCATCCATTTTTGGTGCACCCCATTATGCGCCCACTTTTGCGCCTACTTTTGTTGCATCCATGTTTACATTCTTTTTTGCATCCATGTTTTTATCCACTTTTGCCTCCAGTTTTACACCCAGATGTTGAAGATGAAAATGAGGATAATGATTATGATATTGAGGATTGTTATGATGATGATGATAATGTTGTTGATAATGAGGAGAACGATGACAATGATGATGATGATGATGAGGATAATGGCAATGCCGACATTGCCGATGATTATGATGGCAATGAAATTAATGATGATGATGTGATGATGACAATGAGAATGATGATGAATACAATGAGAATGATGATGTTGATCATCTTAAAAAATAAGTTGTTATTTGTCATGCATAAATCGTGTGTGTCCTCCATGACCCTTTTACACTAATCACATATTTTGGGTAGATGCTATTTCTTATGCCAAAGGTAATGATGAATAATTGATGAAAATGCCAATAATCATGATGATGATGATGTCAAGGACAATGGCGATGATGATGACATGGATGATGATTATGCTGATGATGATGACTATTGTGATAATCATGATGACAATGAAAAAGATGATGATTATGATGATCATCATCATCATTTCCATCATCATCATCATCAAAAACATCATCACAGTCATTGGCATCTAGTTCATTATCGTCATCATTTAAAGCATATGGGATATGTTTACCATTTAAAGCATGCATAACAAGTGGGATTTTTCTAAAACACCCCACCACAGTACAAAATTCAAACCACAAGGGAAACATAATATTGAAATTGTTCCCATTTTCTTTCTCCCAAGAAAACACGCTTCATTTTAGGGAATTATGTTAAAATCCATACATTCATAGTGCATCCATACTATACTTGTAATAAATGTAAATATAATACTTAATAGAATTTATAAAATAGGTCAATATTTTATAAACACCCTTATGATATATAAACTTCTTTCACCTTAATAATGGTAAAATATGTAAATATAATAATAATATATAATTAATATAAATATGTTACTATAGTTCATATGTTAAAAGATTTAATATAAATAAATATATATAGTTCATATGTTATGTGATTTAATATAATTAAATATATACACATATTATTTACTTATACATTATACAAATTAAAATATAGATTAAAACCTATGAAGTTTCATAGGGAGGCGAAGCAAAACATGAAGGATTTTTTAAATATAGATCTATGTACAACTACCCATTTCCCAAAGGGGCTTTTGCTAAATCAATCTATGGATTTGGGGTTATGAGTATCAATTTGGTCCATCTGGTCCATCCCCAATTCGGCCATGAGAGGATTTAATTCGGTCATGAGAGGATTTAATATTATTCCTCCCATGAGGACTTCTCAGGGCACCCAATTGGCAACATGGGTGTCTTGATTCTCGGGTCAGGCCATTCAAAGCTTGGGTTTTGGGGATGGATCAAAGTAAACTAGGAGCTCTATCATTTTTGATGCCTCTACTGTCTCTGTCTTAGATGATGCTCTGTCAAAAACTATATAATATATACCTATGATGGTGGTGCCGCTGATGCTAGGTCACCAAAATTTAGATCGATATCTCATGATTGGATTTTCTATTACTACAGATTGGCATTTACAGCTATGTTTTATGAGAGGGATTCACACAGATGGAATAATTAGGACTAGCCAGGATGAGACCCAGCTAGGAGACCTAATATGAGTATCCATACCTCAAACTCTATGAGGGTACATAAATTATGGGGACAAGGGGTCAAATCCATACGATCGTTGGATGTTGAGAACGAATCGGGTGAGCCTGCTCTGTTATAGGGACTAATGGATCGGACGCACAACACTTCAAAGCTTTGGATTTATAACAAGAGGCTCTCAAACCACATATTACACAAGTACTAGTCATGATAATTCTTTCTCATGGAGCCTCTGGATGACCTCCCAGATTCCAGCTTCCACATTCCGTTAAAGAAATTAGTGCATTTTCCTTCAATAGGATCATTGAAGATGGAGAGAATTTGGGATTGAATCAAAATACCGAAGATGGAAAGAATCAAATCATGTGTCTTCTTTATAATTTTATGTCATGTAGTGTGATTTCTAAGGAAAAATGCAAAGGATTCTCCATCATTGTTGTATTTTCCTATTTATCTGTTATGCCCTATGTAGAATCTTCTACGGACATATTTTGCTTATAGGCCAAATGCAAATGTTATGGCCTAATAAGGCTATGTATTTTGACCTTTCCATTTCTTAAGTTACAAAAAATATCCATGGTTAACCAAAATTCATAAAAGAGCTGGTACTATATCTTTCTCACATGCCAATATTCCCTTTATAGGGCTTTGTGGTGGCCTAAGGCCCCAAACATAGTTCATGAGCCCTAAGGAAAAAATGTTTTGGCCCAATAACTCTTTTCACATCAAATCATGGCCTAGGGACTAAAAGCCATACTTGGTGTGTCAAACCTCAAAATGACGGGCATATCTTACTCATTGGCTAAATATTATCTATGTAGTATATAGGGCCTTTGAAGTGGTCTAGGGCATCACACATGACCCATGAGCCCCTTACCCTTAGACGTTATGTTTTGACTTGATAATATGGCCCAATCAATGATAATTATTCTTGGTCGCACAAAGCTTGAAATGACCATTTCTTGCTTGTAAGACAAATATTTCTCACATAGAGACACTAGTGGAAAATGAGAGATTAGTGACCACGAGACCAAATTTTTTTGTCACCACAATGTTTTAAAGGGATAAATGACCAAAACTGATAATTGTAAGTGAGTTAACTAAAAACAACCAAGATAAATGACCACTTTTGGTCACGGGATAAAAAACAACGAAAAATCGCCAAGATAAATGACCAAATTTGATCACGGGATATCTAGACTGCACATGACCATATTACAATTGGTCATTTATTTGGTCATTTTTAGTTGTGTCACTCTGGTAATGAAAAAAATTACAAATTTGACAATGAATTTGTACATTTTACTAAATTCTAACATTGCAAATGGATTGAATCCATCTACAGTGTTAGAATTTAGTAAACTGTAGACCATCCCATGTGTCACAACTTAGCCAATAACACCAAGTTAGCTATCGTCACGATGTTCTATCACATGTCCCAGGACTTCTAGACTAGATTATCATCATTGAGTTGGATCCTTCTCCTATTCCTATTATTTTGATACATGTATTCTTGCTTTCATTTCCATTTAAATTGATCTGGGAAGGTGAACAACGCAGTGATTTTAGGCTCTTGAAGGTTATCCAACCTAAGAGTTCATTCAGTGGTCATATATGATCCTCCAACGGGATTCTTCCCTACATGCAGAATAAAAACCATATAGAATCCATAGGTCATGCCCGTCCTCTACACCTGATAAGTGATTGAGTCCAGCTCCAAACACCTACCTTTCCAATCAAGCTCCCTCCCCTTTGCTCCCAAGCATCGAATAATAAGCAGTCATGTGTATCCGTCTACCCACAGTAGTAAAATCCCAAATTAACATGAGAGAAAACATAAAGAAAGAAGTAAACCTTGCATGCATTCCGACCACATTTCAACTTTTTCATTGTTTGTGTCTGGAGGCTATGGTCGAGGCAGACGAGTTTTTTCTTGCATCTCCAACCCGCCAACTCCCACCTTTATTTATGTGTTTTTAAACCGAAAATATGAGTTACTCTGGGTGGAACCAATCCGGTGGATAATTATAAAATAACTCATTCATATTGTAAATCATTGGAAGTTTTGTTTTTCCATGATTTTAGTGCATTTTTCTATTATTATTATGAGATTGTTTGCATTTATGTTTTTTTTAATAATTTATTTAGAAATTTGGTTTTGATTATTTTTATTTCAATTTTACAAATAAAAGTTAGACAAATAATTTATAAAAAAAAAACTTAAACCTGCAAATTTCCCATAACTTTACATAAAACATTTCTGGAACAAAATGTTTTTTCAATTATCCTAAAAGTCAGAAATGCAAATTTCTGATAACTTCACATAAAACATTTCTTGAACAAAATTGTTTATCCTAAAAGTATTTCATTTTTATAATTTCAAAAAAATATAATTTTATTAGAATATTAGTTGTTGAATATTTTTGATCAAACGAAACTATTCCGTGAAGGGTATAGCTAATATCACTATGCTACCAAAAAAAACATAAACACAAATCACACAATGGAACCACCCACCAATCTGGTGGATAATTGCCAAAATATTCAATCTTGAGATCATCTTGCATCCGTATCTAGTATTATGGGGAAAGAGTGGGAGTACAGAGCATGGAATCCTCTTCGGATCCGTTAAGTGGGAGAACCTTCTCCATAAACATTTTGAACAATGGCGCTGCACGTTTTCAAGAGGCAATCAAGCAGAAGCTCGCGGTGTTCATGGGCAGCTACATAGATGATTTTTTACCAGTGGGTTTATCATTTCATTCCTTGCTTGTACCATTTTGTTCTATTGCTGTTAGTTTTCATGCTTGTGCAATGTGCAGGTTTAAGGCTTGGGTTAAATATATTAGCCACTTCTAGATATAGGCAATTGTCATTGAATTCGAATAAATGGGTTTATTTTTGGTTGGCTTTGATGCACTTTGAAGGTGAATTTGTTCTATTTTAGATTCTTCTCAAGATATTGCATGAAATTCTGAACACCGTGAGAAATTTACCCCAAGTTTGATCTTTAGGCGCGAAAGGCACCACTGAAGGACCTATCCAAATAGAAAACCAACTAGAAATGTGAAAACAAGGCCGTTGTTCTCAAGTACCATGTATTACATTCCTATTATCCTCTTGGATCTCTGGATTCCATAGTGAATGCACTTCAACCTAAATTGGCCATATAAGCCATGGGAGATGGGACTTATACCCTCAACATCACAAGGGTCAATGGTTCAGTAGCAGTGGGTTTAGGTTTTTGTTCAAGATTCTATAAAGCATATAGTTTTTTATCAGAAACCCCTTGCGATATTTGCAATGCCCAAGGTTCTCCTTCCTCGGGAAATGTTTGGAAAATAGTCTCTTGTTCAATCCCCTAACAAGTCTCTGTATCCCCGGGTGCTGTTTCCTTCCCTTGCTCTAGAAGCATCTCCTCTCCTTGCAATTCCTCCAACCCCACCTAATGTTGTTCCTAACCCTCCATCATCATATGTACCTCCTTCTGTTGCTGCTCTATCATCATCTTCTCCTTCCATTGGTGATATCATGCGGCACCACATTTGTTATCTCCCTCACAACATGACCAAACAAGTAGGGCACTGACTAGTTTGATTATCTATCTTGGCTATCCATTTTTGCAGAGAGGATATTTTCCTTAGCGTGAAAGGTGCTTTGAAGCGGGAATAAAAGTTGATTTTTTTTCGATGTGGATCAAAGGAACATTTGATCTATTATGAAAGTATCCCCTTTCAAATAAAATTCAGGTGTCAGACCCACTTGAGAATAATTTCATTCTACCCTCCATAAAGAGGGCCTAAAAAAAGGTTTTTCCCTTTTCAGAGGTAGTTTATCTGAACATATAAGATGCAAGAAGGATTCTCCCATTTCTAGTGGCATTATGAGATTAAAGAGTGCTTTTCATTTTTCGAATGATGAGTAGGTTTGGGAATACCTTAGGCTTGCATTTTCTTTATCCCATTTTTGTTTTGGAGTTCCTCCTGAATACAGTCACTTTTAGATTTACCATCAAAAGTTTATAACTATTAAACTTTTAAATGATATGATGACCTACACGCCCACCTAAATTCATGAAGGATCAAGCATAAACCTTTGAGGGGGGTGACAGGAGACAACAATTTACAAGCACCCGTAGATCACTCCAAATGAATTCAATTAACTGTTTAATTGTTTAAAATCCGAAAATGATTTTCAAATATTGAATTAAATATTTTTTTTAAATGTCATCCTTTTGATTAATCTTGTCCATCCAAAATAAAAGAATATGTAAATTTCATCCTTTTGAATAATACATGAGCTATTATTTCGCCGAGCTCTTTCCATATCATCAAAACGCCTAGGGCTAGTCCAACGGGATTTGAGAAGAGAAATTGTTAAAGTCTTCTTTGTGAATGTCCCTCCAGAAGTTCATTCTACTGAGGAATGGTGCTGTAGCTTAATAGATATTAATTTGAATATTTTGGAAAATTGATGCAGATCCAATCTTTGACAGAAGCATCAAATTATTCTGCCACTTTATAGGCATTAGTGGAATTTCACATTAGATCTGGTTTCGTGGGGGGTGGTAGCTATTCCCATAACTTGATTTTAGTGAAGAGAGGGCTAGACATGGTCAAAGTGTTATTTGAAAGACTACTTGTTACAGGGTATGCCTTCATATTCATTCTTATTTTGTCCATTTTCTGCTCATTCAAATCGGAGAGAGAACTATTCTCCGGGGTGTAACATACCATTCATTTAAATGTCAAACCTAATTAAAAATCAATGTAATGAGGATCCTCAATTTGTTGGAACTTTCCCTTTACAACAGACATGATTGTAATAGAGTTACGATCCTTACAAGTGAATTTATGCATATCTATAGACAGATAGAAATTATCTTTTTGTTTTTTCCAAATATTTTTTTTTTATATTTTATATTTCATAATGAAATTAAAATATACATTAAAGAGCCTAATATCTCTGTGATGGAGATTATCTTCATTCAAAGGCTATGGTGAATTAATATATCCTTCTTCTTTTGTTGATGGAAGGGAAGCTTGTCTTCATTTACCTACTTTGTTCTCCATTGTGGATCAACTGGAATATTGACATAAAGTTATGTGCCTACCTTTGAATTCATTATTCCTAGGTCACAAGAGATTCGAGAACTATTAAAACAAGGAAAGGCCACATCATTTTTCTGGTCGAGACTTCCAAGTATGCAAAATACGATCAAACTATGAGAGAACATAGTGTTTTTATACATGATAAATGGGCTAGAAGTAGAGGTTGGTGTAGATATGTAGTGAGATTTTCCTCCCCTTCTGCATTGATGAATTGACTTTGAAAGAGGCTCATGCATGCTGACACTTATATATGACATATGGGGTGGACTTAGAGGTTGATGTAGCTTAGTGGCCTATCCACGTTCACTAACCACAAATTTAGTGGCTAGAATAGTTATATTATGTCATAGGTTTAAATCCAAAGAGGACCTATAATAATTTTATTATGTCATAGGTTCAAACCAAAGATTCAAGAAGACCTAGGGACGTATGTACGCGATTCTTTAATAAACTACTATTTTAATTTAGACCATTTACATTATAGTAATTTTTATCCAAATAAATTAAGAAATAAATTATTAAAATTATATAAATCCATTTTTACAATAAAATATATATTTAAAAATACAATTAAAAAAAAACTTATATTTCTCCTAAATAAATTAAAAATAAATCGTTAAAATTATATAAGTCCATTTTTACAATAAAAATATATACATAGAAAAGAAACAATTTACCAACCAAAATTTATAATAAAATTGAGTAAACAATAATAATTAAAAAAAAAAATAGATAAAGGAAAATGCCCTACTAGCTCCAACAAAAAGAACTAACCCTATAGATGATTAACTCAAAATCCAAACTGAAATGATGATGGGAATGGGAAGCATCATCTAGCTATGACCGTATTTGCAGGCAATGTTAAACCCTTTTGTTGAATGCTAGCAGGGATGCAACTCTAACCCCAGTCCTTCAGATCCTAAATTACCATTGCTGCAGTGAAAAATATTCCCTGCAGTCTCTGCATTACAACAATATCGGGAGTACTGGTCTCAATTCCAGAGGCTATTATGTGTATTATCTTCATAGACCGATCATGGGTTCAATTCTTAGTAAGTTGGATCCCTGACCAGAATCTTCTCTGATGCCACGGTTTCAAAAGAGAAGAGTCTTGATAATTTGCTGGAAAAGGAACTCACTGATCTCAAGTTGGATGATAATGGCCACGAGTTCCTTGAAGAAAAAGAGGAGGAGGAAAAGGTGAAACTTTGGTGGCAGGGAAAAAGAAGCCAATGTTTACTAAATATGCTTTGCTTGCGGAGCTCACCGAAGAGGACAAAAATACCTACATAACTATCAGGTCAACTACTGCAAACTCTTACACACTCATTACTGTTAAAGTTCTGGATGGTTTTGAAGTTTACTTTTTCCTACCACTCGTTTTAGGTTTTGAAACCCAGTCAATTTTTAGTAGCTAATAGTTAGTATTTCACTATTTAAAGAACACGCATTTACATGGCCAACCAGAAATGAAGACCATTCTATTTTTTCATGAAATAAATGCATTTTATTTTAACAAATGCACATAGAGAGAAATATTAGAACACTTCTATTTTGAGGACTAGAGAGTAATGGTCGTTGCATATAAATCTATGTGAAAATTATATTATTCCTTAAACATTTCTATGGTTGATCATGTGAACACAAATGTGTCAATGCTAATGGAAAAAGGTGCCCGGGATTAACGAGTATCTGTGTTATCTAGCAATGATGTTTAGGGGATACACTATAGAGACAGTTTTGTTGATGCCCTAAAGATAAAATATTGATTTATCCCTCCATTTCTAGAGTTCATAGTTTAGCTTCAACAATTATCTTTCACATCCAGTGATGTCCTTGGATGGTAGAAGAGTTGCTGCGAGGGATTCCTTACAAATCAGTAAGCTAGCCTCTCAGGTCAGGGAACTCTCCCACCTACACTATTAGGCTCTGTACCAACAATTTATTCTGATCGACAACATTGTGTACTCTTCCATTGATTCGGACTAAGACTGATCCCATGTCTTCATTGTGTTCCTATTCATTCTAAAAATATTCTTAAATATTGTATACTATTTCCCTCATTTTTTAAACCCTTCATTTTTTTTCTCTGTTTTTCTTTCGTCCATTGTCAATATCCTATATTTATTACATGCTTAAGGGATGTAGTAGGAACTGATTCTTATTTTGGTACTTGTAGCGACAGTATTCTAGAACCACATTGACCTTTCTTTGGTCATTGGTGGACATTATTATAATTTCAATTCATTTTGTGAATGCGAGGGGTAATTTTGTTAATTTTCTCTAACATAGGAATCTCTAGAATATGATAATGTTATTTGTGGGCCACTACATTGAGGCAAGATAAATTGGTTTTGTAGAACCCCATTGACCTTTCTTTAGTCATTGGTGGACATTAATATAACTTCAATTCATTTTGTGAATACCAGGGGTAATTTTGTTAATTTTCTTTAACATAGGAATCGCTAGAAGATGATAATGTTATTTGTGGGAAACTACATTGAGGCAAGATAAAGTGGTTTTGTAGCCTTACCAGCGGTCGATCACAAGTGTTATTTGAGCTCTATAATGTGGGTTGGTCATAAGTGGTATTTGAGCCCCATATTGTGGGTCAACTATTGTGTTGGTAATGGTGTTTTTTATTTAGATTGTATGAATATGGGTCATAGTGATGGAGAGATAATTAGTTATCATTTCAATATATGTTCTTATTTATTTGTATGATCTATATCCTGGGATATTTTTAGATGTCGGCAGAGCAGGATGAAGCAAGCTTGAATTATGACGATCATGTGTGAGTGTGTGAATTTGTGTGTGGATGATAATGGCATAAACTTAGTTATCTTGGTGATGTTGTTAAATTTTCAGACCATGGTAAACAAACCCGCGATATCAATCAAACCTTAGGTGATTAAAATTGTTTGACCCATCAAAATTATGGGTATAGGAATGCTAAATCTAAGAACACGTAACTATGAAAATATTAAGAGCAAGCTACAAAATTACAGTGAACAATCACACCACTCTTTATTAACTTAAAAGAAGGAAAGATTACAGCAGCTCACTAATCACTACCTTAAGGTAAAAAATAAATGAATAACTCTCACCAACTTTTCCTTCTTTTATAGATTCACTCTTTATTAACTAAGAAGAAGAAAATATTAAAACAACTTGCTAATGAGTAGTTCAAGCTAAAAAATAAATGAATGACACTCACCCACTCTGCCTTCTTTTATAGATGAAGAAGGTAAGGTTTACAAAAATAAAGCACTTGAATTTAGAAGCAAAACCTGAAATCCTAAATTTATTCTTGAGAAGTGCACTCTCCATGTGTGAGCAAATTTTTTGGAATAGAGTAAGTTTTTCTAATTCTAGAAAGCCTTCAACCCATGTGCCTTAGTTAACTCTGGAAAACACCCTAAGGTTGGCTCCTTTTCCTAAATTTGGAGAAGCAAAATATAAAGTAAGTAAATCTACCTTCTAATTAAATCCACGGTTAAATATGGAGTAGTTTAATAACAACAAAAAGATACAATTGGAAATGGTCTACAACATGCATGTGCCCTATCTGTCTAACTACATGATGCTTCCCAAGACAAACTAGTGTTGTTCCCTCTCTATTTTGCATAGAAACTAAAACAAGAATTTGTCATCTTTGTTGTGCCTCTACAAAAGAATATATCCACAACAACAGGTAAAACTAACCCTCCCTCATTACAAGGAAAGTGTTCTCTATTAAGCTAAGTCTCTCCTAAACACCTCAAAATTATCTTTTTCCAGGGGATTAGTCAAAATATCACTTAAGAACTATTGCTCCCTTCTAAACTGTATATTTGAAAAATGGTACTAAATGTTGATATACTTGGAGCACTCATGAGACTCTTTATCCTTAGAGAGATCGATACAACTCTGATTGTCATAGTACACTACAGTGGGATCTAGCATATGATTGTCATAGTACCCTATAGTGGGATCCAACATATGATTGGTCAACTATGCTATCAACTTGTGAAGCCAAATAGCCTCAGAATTAACATAATTTACTACCATATACTCTACCTTTGTTGAACTAAGTGCAATTGCTTCCTGCATCCAGCTGAAATAAGAAATCATACTCAAGCCCAAGTTGAAACAAAACCCTAAATTGGTCATCCAAACACTTGCATCTCTTGAATAATGAGAATAAAAAAAACCATGCAACATCAACTCACCATCTTACACATTTCTCAAGCCATAATGAACTATGCCTTTCAAGTACTGAAGTAGATACTTTGCAGCAGTCCAGTATATCTGTCGAGGTTGAAGTTGAACCATGAACTAGCTTAACGTATTCACTTCAAAACATATATACACAAGGCATCCAATCCATTGTCTATACATAGAAGGATATTTTTAAGCTTAATCTAAATCAATGTATAACTTCAGATTTAGAACCATATGATCAACAATTGTTAAATCAAATCAACTATATTCATTGTCTAATTTTCAGAGATTATGGCTTGGGGTGCTTAGCAATATGAATAAATATATGAAGGAAAAACTTATGGTTCTATCTTAGCCAAAATCCTCTTGCAGCAATCCCACTTAGATATTAGGAAGTTGATTTCTGTGTATGTATGTTTTAGAAATTTTGTTGTTGTTGATGTAGTCATCTTGGACCACAAATAAAGAAGATGTGGTTGCACATATGTAGGTTGAGATATGGTGTCACTATATCCACGTGCAACTACCAAACCAACAAATTAGACAGACCTTTACTTGTAACTTTTTGGCACAACTTGACTTAGATAAAGAAAATTTATACTTTAGGCCATTCTCCCTTCATCTAGTGCTAGGTTCCTTGAGGTCTGTCCCTCCACCCGAACCAGCCTTAGTAATTCCAAGTTGCATCATGATGTGTTAAATAACAAATATTTCTTTGGTTGTTGTACTATTTTGGAAATGGATTTTCCATTATTGATATAGATTTATCCACGCTTTATAATTTATTATCATCTCAATCAGTATTTTAGAATATGAGTAGGCTTTGATTAGATTTAATGTGCTTGATTGTAAAAGCTATTTTTGATATTTTTGATATGTTTTAGATGTGGAGAGATCTCCTGTGTAATGGTGGTTTGGTGGATATACTGATTTAACTCCATCTTATGTGTTTGAAGAGGATGTCAAGCATTTCTATATGGTAAGGGACCAGAGAGTAAACTATTCCCTTACATTGCCACTTAGCTAAATATCATAATATGTAATAGATCCACTTCAAAATGCTTCTTTTGAATGCATATAATGATGCAGATAAAACTACAGGTTTAGAAGAGTGAGATCATGAATTTTGGATGAATGTTATTTATGTCACATTTAAAAAGTCACCAATGATTATATTTCTTACATAATTCTAGATACATTATTGACATGGCACCTTTGTTAGGGATATCATGCTCACTTATAAAAGTGGCTAAAATTATGAATATATATTTATTTATCACTTTAAGCTTGAATACATGTGGTAGGACTAGAAAGACAAGTTTTCAGTCCTATTAACAATAATATTTCTGATCTGCAGCTTGGGGGGCATGACATCCTGTAACTTTTCTTAGTTACCTTACTCTTCTTATTTTACAGTTTACTAGATTTAGGGTCCATTTATTGTATGATAGTATATAGAGTGTCATGGTCTTCTTCTGTTAATTACTGTTGTGCTAATGGTCTCTTTAGTAGGCGTTGAAAAAATTGATGCTAAATGTTCTTCCTAGTTCCTACAAAGGAAGTTGAGTTCTTCCATATTTCCTGGCCGCTTAGAGTTTTTCACAAAGCACTCATTATTCTCTCCACAATTTTGTGTACTGCACCTTTAGCCTTATAAAAGGACTAAAATTTAAACGTAGAAATTCTAAAGGTTAAAATTAGAATTATTTCATTGGTAAAAGAATATGAGTGGTTGTGAATAGTGAATTTTGCATTATTGGTCCTTTGGACTTAGGTGAGTCAAGTCAAGTCTCAATTTTTGAACTTCTGTGAAATCCTTAACCTTGTTATACTAAACAGTTACCTCCCCGGTTAATGTTAATGCATTCTATTCTATATGCAGGTTCAGAAGAAATCATGTGATAAGTTTGATCCATCTTTCTATCCAAAGTTCAAAAAATAGTGCAATGATTATTTATTTATTAAGGTACACCTCGACCTTTATTTCAATAGGTTTCTTAATAGTTCATTATTTATATGATATTGTGCTTTATCCACTATTTTCTACTTCCACAACTCAGTAGAATTTATGAAATGATGGCTACAAGTTCAAGAAAATCCTGTGTAGGCAATTACAACATTTTGAAAAATTGACACACATGAAAGCAAAACACAACAAATCTTATACCCATGCCTAATAGGTTCAATGGGATTTGCTTTAGTAGTATTAGTACTCCCAAACATTGTATAGTAAACACTATAATGATAAGGACATCCCACACAAGAAACTTTATACTTTTCAAAACTCAATCCCTAATGTAATGGTGATTGATCTCCCTTGTGACAAGTATTCAGTTATGTGTTGTCAAATATCTTATGCTTTATAGATGCCATCGTTCTCTTAGATTATAGGCCAATGAGAACAACTTCTAAAGTTCTAAAACATTGCAATGGGGTCTTATATTGTTCATTTTGCTTCTTGTATATCGACATGATCAATTTATGTTGTCCAACGTAACAATGTTCTAATTAGGAATCTAACATCAAACACATGATGCAATTTTTTATGGGCTGGTTGATTAGGATTTTGACTTAATTGGATTATTATTTCTTGTAAGTGCATTCTAAGGGTTGACTAACCCTATAGACTGTAGTTTTCACTATGTAGTGCATTTTGTGTAATGTGTTCCTCGACAAATAGTTGTGTAGTGCAGAAGATAAACATAGAGAAAGAATTGACAATAGATAATTCAAGTGATTAACTATACTCATTAATGTCATAAAATCATTATGTCATTGCACATAAACGTTTCTTGATGGTATACCATATTGAGTCTCTAAACAAGACCCAAAAGTCCCAATTTGCAGATGTTACCATTATATAAAGATGTTTCCTAGACCTATAATAACAAATTGGTTGGTATAACTTATCAACTTTTAGGATTGGCTCTAGTTGATATGTCATAGAATCATAGGTTGATCCACTCCTCTATAAGTATGTTGTGTTGAGAGAAGTGAGGTGCGTTCTACAACCTAGTAATGAAGAGATTGTAATGTCTCTCCCTTCCATTAATTCTTGGAGAATATTATGCATAAACCATTTAAGATCATGTTTTAAATTAAATCATGCCACATTCAACCTTAAGACTTAAGAAAATCACATAAATTCAAACAAGCATAAATCAATTGTCTCAAGTTCATCATAAACCATAGAGTTCCATCAATTCCTTAGTGTTTAGGACACAACATGTCAAATCTAAGATGAGATGAACCTTATAATTAAACAATTTAGTGGTCCATTGTCACCCCCAACATGGTGGCTCCTCATTTAAATAAAATTTTCCCTCAAAAATTGATTATTTTCCCTTCTTAATTTGCTTGCCCTGAATTTCGATCCTTGCATGATTGTCTGAAATCATAAGCCATAATATGGGTGATGGAGTCCTTGCCATGCTATCTTATTTTTTTTATTATTCTTTCCATATTTTTATCTCTCTAACTCCACTATCAGTATTGGTTGGCTTAAATTACCTTGTAAAGCCAAAGTTCTTCTTTGATGATGGTAAAACATTTGTCCCAAGAGTTTTTTGGATTACTCCTATAGCATTCTGTAATTAAATTATTTGACCCATTTAAACTAAATATTATTTGATGAAATTTTTATGGGAGATATAGGCAAATTTTCTCTACACCTTGCAAAACTTTTAGACTCATTTTACAAGGCATGTGTGAGAACTGATCAAAACACCAGACCTACTCACTTTTTTCTGAGTTGTCTGGACTGCTCCTGTAGTGGAATGTAATTAAATTAGTTTTCCCAATTAAAATAAATATTATTAAATTAAATTATTAGGGAATACATGTGAATATTTCCTTTACACTATATAAAAATTTCAGACTCATTTTGCAAGGAATGTGTGAGAACTGATCAAAACATTGGACCTACTCACATTTTTCTGAGTTGTCTGGACTGCTCCTGTAGTGGTCTGTAATTAAATTTTTTTACCCAATTAAACTAAATATTATTTAATGAAAATTTTAGGGAATATACATGAATATTTCCTTTACACTGTGTTAAAATTTCAAACTTTGATTCAAAGGAAATAGTGAGCATTGATCAAAACACTGGGCTTACTCGTTTTTTAAGATGACTTTGTCTCTAATTTTGATTTATTATTGCTCTTGAAAAAAATAAAAACTCTACTTTATAAGTTGTCCAAGGTAATGGGATTATTTAGTCATCATTTTTATCTTTGAAAAATACAAGGCTAGGTTGAGTTCCTACCTGTTTTTTCAGTCCGAGGTGTTGGATTTCCCTTGACCCTTGTTTCCTTTTCTAAATCCTTCCAAGTTCACCTTGTTCTTCCTTGTGTACCGCTTCTTGAAATTGCCCCTTTATTGAACTTAAAAATTTAGCAATTTATGGTTTATCCTTAGATTTCTCTAATCAATTTCTATTCCTTAGTCTCTTGAGGAATGTTTGCTTCTCTGTCAGGCTCTCATCTATGATCAATTCAGGGATTAGATGATTTTTGATCTTGTTGATTATGATAGGTTCATTGAGTTGAATCTCAAAGTCTCTTAACATAGTAGAATACTCTTTCCCCCTTATTTTTTGGAAATGTTGATCAAATTCAATGGCCACACAGTCATCAAATCCTTTCAGTCTGTTGAAAATACTCAAGCGAGAGTGATTCTTGAAGCATTTGTGGCTGGGTTATTTTGGGCATTTTGGAAGGCTCAACAGTGTCCATATTCAAATACCATGATATTGGGCTTGAGTATACACCAAGGAGGGAGCAGTTGAGCAAGAAAGTCAACTATTCTAAGAAGAGGTCAAGTTATTGAAAAAAATGGCACATGAAGGGCGAGTTGTTCCCAGTGACTTAGGTTGTGAGGAGGATGCAACACACAGAGGCTTATTTCATGCTTCTCATTTCCATAATAGCACAATAAGTATATCACAATCTTGTTAAGAATCGACTGCATTATTATTACACTCAACAATAGGGATCGTGTGAGTTGAGAAGGTACACTCAGTGGGTAAAGAAAGGGAGTTTCTATAGTGTTTTACAAGATATTCCTTATATAATTGTTGAGCAACTTAAAGAGGTGATTTTTTGTTGCTTGAGTAAATCCTACAGTGGTATATTGTGTCCCAACCATCCCTATCAGTCTTACATTTCAAGGGAATCTTCTATAACACTATCATATATTTGTATTGTTGCCCAAACAATTCCTATTTTCAGATCTGAATATTCTAGCATAATGTGAAAGCTTTTCTCAATGATTATCTATGACATATTTCTGATCTGAATCATTATAAATCTTTCTCAAGTGTTATCACATTTCATGGCCATATTACTTGGGTGTTACAATGTCCATCTCCATATCTGTCAATAGGTTGTTACAAGCATGTAAAATGCACTCTCTTTTAAATATATCAGAAGTTTGGATGTCCGTTTATTAACCATTTAATTCTTTGTAAATGTTGTTTCCTTGTTATAGTTTATAAGCATGTTGTATGAAACATTTTTTAAAGCTATGATATTGTACTCGAACAAACTCCAAATTAAAACACAGTAGTAGAGTGTTATCAATGCTGAGTTGAGAACTCCTACAAACTTTCAAAGTATACTTCGGGAATAAAAAAAGATCACCAGTACTATCATACTTCCATATCGTATTTGGTTGAAGAGAAGAAGAAATGCTTGAAACAAACTTAGACTATGGCAACAAATTACATTAGCTTGGGAGGAGGGGTATTAAATATTGTTAGTTTTTTTTTCAAATTAAGAACTCTTGTTTGGTGAATTAATCCACCTTTTCAAGTTCCATAAATTCAATTCTTTAGGAAATTGAATTTAACTTCAATCTTGGCTCTATTCCATACCCACAACACAAATTCCAATTGAAGGCACGGATGACCAGATTTTTTTGTGTAATTTCATGATAAATTTTCATTTTTTCTATGTTATCTTGGCATTTGATTAGCCTCTTCCCAGTTCCATTTTAATTCATTTGTATTTGTTGTATACATGATTTAGGTCTCATTCTTGCTCTATTGATCATTGCTCATCCATTGTAGTTTGTGAAGTGGTTCTCAGTTTCCACATTTCTTTGTGTAAAGCAGTGAGAATTCTATAAAAAAAAATTTTTTTGGTTGGATGACTAACCCTAATTATCAAATATTTAGGCCTTACTTAAGAGGACTTGCTAGGATTTTTTGGATGTATTAAATACCTCTTGGCATACAAAGTTCAAACTAAACAAGCTCCTGTTTACAACAAGTTTTACCTGCCATACAAACTAACCAAGCTCTTGTTTACAACAAGTTTTACCAAGTAAGTAAACCTAATTGATCCACAAATCAAGACCCATTGACAACCTAAACTACATTTTTACTGTATACAGGCTCTATGATCTCCGTGCTCTTCTTCACCATTAGTGTTGTTTTCTCTCTCTCCATGTTTCTTCTATGTGAAACCTCCAAAACCCATTTCATGTACCATTCCCTTTTATTTTTGCATTTCTCATTTCACATTTTTGGTAACATAGAATTACATCTGTAGGCATTGTTGTAGGAAAACCAAGGTGGATGTGCAATCTATTAGAATGGAAACTAATAGTTTCCATATGCAAGTGTTTAGAATCTTGCTATTTCAAATGTGTTGGTTCTGGATGAGAAAACATAATAATATTGAAATGTATGTCAATAGGCATGATAGGAAAAACACATGACAAATTATACATAAAACAATAAAGGTGAAACAATATTTCAGGGACAATGATGAAATCTAATGTGTTAATATTTCTCATCTTCCTGATTCTTAAAGGGTTCTAGCTCAATGGAAGAGCACCTACCTTATAAGCAGGATGTCGGTGGTTCGATTCCTCCATGCCCTAATGATATTACAATGTATTTCTAAAGGTAAAAAATGTAGTAGTGCAAGATTGATGCAATATTAGATGCAAAACTAAATGCAAATGAGGATGTAAAAGTATATGTCACACAAAACACAAAAGTAGATGCAAAAGTGGATCTTATGTCAGATGCAAATGTGGACACAAAAATGGATGTTACACTAATCACAAAATTCGATGCAAAAAAAGAATCAACACTAGACACAATTAATGACTCAAAACTAGATGCAATACTAGGCCCAAAACTAGACGCATCAGTAGATGCAAAAGTGGAATCCTAACTAGACGTAAAATTGGGCACAAAATATGGTGTATCGATGGACATAAAACCAGGCGTAACACCAGGTGAAAAACTGGAGGCAACACTTGGCGCAAACAAAAACTTAAAACGAGACACAATATTGGATGCAAGATGGGATGAAACATTGGATGTAAAACTAGACGTAATATTGAATGCAAGATGGGATGCAACATTGGACACAAAATTGGATGCAATATTAGATACAAACATGGTTACAAAACCAGTCACAATATCAAGCGCAACACTAGGTGCAACATTGGACTCAAACATAGATGCAAAAAAAGACATCAACCAGGATGCAACACTAGGTACAAACCTAGATGCAAAATACGACGTAAAACGAGATGAAACATCAAGCACAAACATGGATACAAAAAAATATGTAAAACAAGATGCAAATTAGATGCAAAAGGGGATGCAACATTATAATTAAAATTGGATGCAAAACTAGATGCAAAACAACACGCAATATTGGGGGCCCAAAATTGGATGCAAAGCTAGATGTAATGCTAGATGCAAAAATTGGACACTTAATTTGATGCAAAACATGGTGCAAGACTCGATGAAAAACTAGCAGCAAAATAAGACACAACATTGGATGCAAAACTAAGCATCAAACTAGGTGCAAACAAGGATGTAACAAAGGACGCAAAAAAAGATGCAAAATTGGGCGCAAATAAGGGTTTAACAAAAGATGCAAAAAATTGGGCACAAAAATGGAGACAAAAATGGATGTTAAAAAGGATAGGAAAAAAGATGCAATGGATGGCATTTTATGAAATTGTACAATAGCGCTAGGTTTAGCGCCATATTGTTCACCAAAATTGGGAAAAAATTGCACTAAAATCCGGCACTAAATCCGACGCTAAATCCAATTTTTGTTGTAGTGTGTTGTCGATGATTATTCCAGGTTTTATTGACGAAAACTGTTTTATTTATAATGTAGTTGTGGCATCTCATTTGTCGTAATATGTATCTTAATTTCATATATATATATATCTATTATTTTACTCTTCTGCATGGTTTATATATCTTAATGATTCTCATAATGATATATTTTATATGTTCTTCAAATTATGAATCAGGTAAGTTCCAAGTCAAAGATATGAATGTATACATCGAACCTCTTATAGATGAGCTACTGAATTTATGGAATGGCATAACTATGTATGACGTATCTAGACCAATACAACAAAGGCAATTTCAATTCCATGCAATGGTTGTATGGACAATACATGATGCCCCTGGGTTAACTTCATTTTGTGGTTTGTAATTTTAAGTTCCACTTTAATTGCATTTAATGATATGGAGTAGTTAGAATACTTTATAAATGATTATATTTGACATAGATATTCCATATGTAAATATTGTAGGTCTTTAGACAAAGGGTAAATTTGGATGTCCAGTTTGTGGTCCTAAGATAAAATCTCGACATTCAAAAAGCTTAAGAAAGGAGGTGTTTGATGAGTATAGGCATTTCCTCTCTAAGAATCACAGGTATAGAACAAATGAAAGAAATCTTTTCAATGGAAAGCAGGAGACTGCATTAAAACCATGGAGAATGACAACTCACCTTTGGAAGATGCAATACAAAAGAAATCGTCATCATGGTACATATGGATCATCGTATATGAATTTTTATGTATTTTAATTTTTATTGTGATTTGTTTGTTGTAGTGGCCATATTTGATTTATGATGTAATTTATTAATTATAAACTAATATTCATAATGTCCATCATGATCATGAAGGCATTAATGGTCTTCCATGAGGAATGAAAAGTTATCCTATTCAATTCAACAGGTTGCCCTACTATGAGCACCTACAAATTTCTCATTTGTTTGATACAATGCATATTGGAAAGAATGTTACTGAAACCTTATGGTGACTACTAGAGCTAAGGAGGGAGAAAGATAAAGTTGTGAAAGTGTGCAAAGACATTCAAGAAAGCAACCATGCAATGAAAGAAATCATCCAATTTCATACCAATGGAGAACAAGTTAATATAAACTCAATTCCATGGATGTTTACAGAGCAACAAAGCAATGTTGTCAAAGAAGTAATGTGGAAAATTAAATTTCCCACCGGTTTTTGTGCAAAATTGAAGAATACCATAACTAAAAAAGGTGATTTTGCAGGGGTCAAAACACATGATTGGCATGTCTTCATCAAGGTAATTGTTATTGTTATGTCCATATAATTTTTTTCTTGTTTGTATACTCTTCTTTTAATAAATGGCATGGTTTGTATATTGATACAGTATGTTCTACCTCTCTTTGTCTGGGACAACTTTGACAACAATGTCAAACAAGTTATATATAATCTTGGTAAATACATGAGGTAACTAGAGATTACTTGCATGTGCTTATTGTTTCTTTAATTCTCTGTATAATAATTTATATTTTTTTTTTTGTGCACTATTTCAACATATATTGTAATTTAATGTTTATTTTTGTTAGATATCATTATTGGTTTGCATCAATTGTAGATGGTTGACATCTAAAGAAATCCATAAAGAAGATATAAAGTATTGGAGGAGAGAAATTCCTCGTCTCATGTGTGAAATGCAAAAGCATCTACCATCGGCATTTTTCAATGCACAGGAACACTACCTCATACACCAAGTTGAGGAGATTGAGTTGTGTGGACCTGTGCACTCAAGGTCCATGTGGATGGTTGAGAGGCACTTGAAATTTATGAAGGGTTTGGTGAGACAACTAACACATCCAGAGGGTTCTATGATGGAAGGATATATGGTATACCAAAACATGTTGTATGTTAGTGAATATCTTCCTATTTTAGCATCAAAGCTCAATTTACGTCGCATTTGTGATCTGGACTCCAATAACAAATTTGAAGGGGAGCAACTGAAGGGGAAAGGTATATTGAGGAAGCTGAAAGGTAATTATTAGCTATTGGATTTTTATTATATCCTTCATATTCTAATTGTATTTTCTAGTCATAATTGCTTCAATTAAGAGCAGATACGTCTTTGTTCAGTAGATTTACACCTTTCTTTGATTTTAATGGTTATTGTCATTAAACAGTTGGTCGAGAATGGGATGCAATTAATTTATACATCGCAAACAATATTGACTGGATGAAGGTATGGATTGAACGATGCGCACAATCAGGTCATGGAATATCATGGGAATATGTGGCTTCATTGGTAAAAGAAGTACAATGCAATGGAGATAACAATCTAACAGAAAGGGAAATCGATTTGGCATATGGTGTAAAAGATAAAATGGCAAGTATATAATTAATCAAATATCCCTCTAAATCTTTTATTTTGTTTGATACTTATTGACGTACATGTTCTTTTTTTCCATGTATTGTTGCATAAGGACTGATTGGTTGTGTAATTTTTTTGTGTATTGCTTATTGCAGGTAAAACACCATAAGGATATGGTCTACAATGGAGGTAGATATTGGATCAAAAAACTGGATGAAACAAAGAAAACATCATATTCTGGGGTTTTGGATGTCTTTGAGGTTACCAATGTTTCATCTAGAACTCACAGACATCCAGAAGTCTTAGAAAATCGATACTATGGGTATTTGGAAGATATTATACAGTGTGACTTTAAATCCTTGAAGGTAGTTCTATTCGTTGTCAAATGGTACAGGTTACGATTGAATCAACGTGATCCCAATAGAACTATTATTGAACATGATAATGGATTTACCATGGTAAACAAAAGGTTGTTTGAGCCAGGAACAAAGCCCTATGTTCTTCCAAGCCAATGTGAACAAGTATTTTACTGAGAGGTTCCAAGTAAAGCGGGTTGGTCATTTGTTGTGAGACACGATCCAAGGGGAAGGCCGGTAAAGTATAACCTAGATGATGCAGAAATAATAGATCAATGCTATGTGTAATGATGCTAAAAAGAAGCACAGGAAATAGATCTTTCTACTAAGAATTCTCACAAGCATACACAGGAAAAATAGAGAGAAGAAAAGAGACTGAATTACATGAATGAAGAGATGAATATTGGTGTGTATCCTTCCATTGAATAATGATGAATAATAGTGTACATAAATAGTACATCCCTCATAGGAAAATATAATTGTATGGAAACAACTCATAAAGCTCAAAAAGGTTGACTTACCAAAATATAGTAAACCCCCATAGGTGGCTAAAGCACTTCCCAAATCTATCAAGGACCTCACGAGTTGGAAAAAGCATGAGTGATTTGTCAAGGAGATGGAAAAACATGCTAATCCTAGAAAATGGAGAAAAACTAATGGAGGATGGGTTGGAAACAAAAGCTCCCAGTTTCCTAGTTGACTAGCTTTTATCTTATCCATAGAAAAGCAGGAAAAACAGAAAAAGCAGAATAAAGCAGAATCTGCTGTAAAGTCCTGTATACTAATTCTGGATGGTCAAAAGGTGGTCAATATCAAACTAGAATTGGAAATAAATAATTCCTAGGACATAGATGGCATGTATTGACTTTAAGGTGCAAGTGGACGCCAACTAATTAAGCTAGTGGGTGAATAATTAATCAAATAATGATTAATTATTTTATCCTAAGTTGTGAGTGGGTTTAATATATTCCAACGCCCCCCTATAAGTCTGAATTTATGATGGTATGACAAAAAATATGGATGCATATGGATGCATATAGGGCCCAGCAACAAGGCTATGGTCACCCTTTAACAATTATTATGTCCAGAAAAGTGAGGAAAGAGGAAAAACCACATGGGGAAAATCCTCCCTCAAGATAGGACAAGGCACAAAATTTGAAATATGTCTTCAAAATATCCTCATATTCACTTTAATGAGTTGACCGAACTGCTTCTGGATGAAGGGATTTTTGAAGAAATCATGAACTCCATGATCATGCACTGGAGTGTAGAACCTGGAAGAAGGAAGAGGAGAGACTCCTTGTATCTCATCAACTGATGAAGTAGGAGAATTATCTTAATTATTCTTTCTATTGTCAAACTCTGATCTACAAACATAATCTGAAATGGAAAAGAGATCTGTGCATACTCCTTTCCAAAGAGTACAAAAAATAAGGCAATTTATTTCACACCCAATTCCTTGTATAGCTGCAAAATTGTGGTGTGAATCACATGTCAATATTCCAATATGATGTAGCACCTATATAGATCTGATATGAGGCTGATAAAACTCTGATATATCATAAATATTAGAATATATAACAGCAAGTACAAAGGCGTCAGTGGCTCCATGAGGATATAGGGCTAGACTAGGAAAATTATGAGCAACTTGGGAAAACTGATAGGTGTAAAAATTTGAATGATGGATGGGCATAAGTTCTGAACCATAAGTGTTTAGAACAGTTCCAAACATGTTTAATATCATTCAATATATGACTAATTTCATGGATAACCAGCCACTAAAAGTTAGGAAAGACTTCAAATCATGTAAGATAAATATCACTGCATAAGAGACCAATGAGGAATCAACTAGTGAACTAGGGATTTGTAGAGTCTTAGGATTATTCAGAGCTATGGTAGATGGTATGGATGGTGGTATGATATTTGTATAAACCTAAAAATATGATTATAAATCAGAATCCAAAGAATCACATATAAGCATATCAATAGACTCATGGAAATACACTGGTAATGAATCCTCTGTATGAAAGGAGGAAATAATGAGATGTTCAAAATCTTCAAGAAGGATCTGAGTATTGATGCCAATATAAAAGGAGGATATGCTGAAGCACATAATATCAAGTAAAGTAAGTGGTATGACACAAATAAGGCTTGATGTAGCTAAGCAAACATCCTGGAAGTCACTGGGTTGCGCACCATCAATGAGAGAGGCATGCACAAGGTGTGAAGAATCTGGCACATAGATCTCAGAATCTAAGATAGGATATTTAGAGAACAATGAATGGTTTATAGGATCATAATCAATATCAGCATCAGCTCCATATGTTACTTATTTTTCATCAATAGTATCACAAGAAGAAAAGTCACCTTCAATAGACACAGAAAAAGATGGCTCTTCAATATTTGCTTCTTCATTGAAGGAGGAAGCATTCAAATTAAAGAGGGTAGCAGCAACATGAACTGTATGAGAAAATTATTCATCATTATCAAATTCATCAGAGAATGTAGAGGCCAAGAAATCTTGAGAGAGAGAACAAGAGGATATGCTGGGTTCACTCCATGCTTCATCTTCAATTTCCTGCAAACCAAAAGCTTTGTCCAAAATTTTCCAAAGCTCAAATGGATATTGAGCAGAATCTATGAGATGGTATATATTTGGAGACATTCCCAAACACATAATTGCATAAGCTCTATCACAATTTTTTATCCAATCAATCTTCTCTTCATAATACTCATGTTCACTCAATGCACCAATGGAGACATCAAAGAGACATTGCCTCCTCAAGTATGCCCTCATCTTTGGCTTCCAATCATCATAGTTGAAAGGAGATAGTAGAGGAACTTTTGAATCCATATTGAAGCTATTGATATTCTCTAGTAGATACTCTCTGCAACCTGCAAAACAAACTAGTAGAAAATATTGTAAGCTAGACAAGCTCTTCTTCAGAGAGGGATAGGAGACTGGCAGCGCTCCTCAACTCTGTAGAACTTGATCAACCTTCCTACTCTGATACCATGTAGAATATGGAAAGGTTGTTCTCCCTGTAGCTTTGATACCATGTAGAAATAATATATCAATGCTATGTGCAATGATACTAAAAGGAATCACAGGAAATAGATCTTCCTATTAAGAATTCTCACAAGCATACACAGGAAAAATAGAGAGAAGAAAAGAGACTGAATCACATGAATGAAGAGATAAATATTGGTGTGTATCCTTCCATTGAATAATGATGAATAATAGTGTACATAAATAGTACATCCCTCATAGGAAAATCGAATTGTATGGAAACAACTCATAAAGCTGAAAAAGGATGACTTACCAAAATATAGAAAACCCCCATAGGTGGCTAAAGCACTTCCAAAATCTATCAAGGACCTCATGAGTTGGAAAAATCATGAGTGAGTTTTCAAGGAGATATAAAAACATGCTAATCCTAGAAAATGGAGAAAAACTAATGGAGGATGGGTTGGAAACAAAAGCTCCCAGTTTCCTAGTTGACTAGCTTTTATCTTATCCATAGAAAAGCAGGGAAATCAGAAAAAGAAGAATAAAGAAGAATCTGCTGTAAAGTCCTGTATACTAATTCTGGATGGTCAAAATGTGGTCAATATCAACCTATAATTGGAAATAAATCATTCCTAGGACATAGATGGCATGTATTGACTTTAAGGTGCAAATGGATGCCAACTAATTAAGCTAGTGGGTGAATAATTAATCAAATAATGATTAATTATTTTATTCTAAGTTGTGAGTGGGTTTAATATATTCCAACAGATGATGGTAATGAAGAGGGTTCTCTGGAAGAAGAATATGATGATGAAGAGCATGATCAACTTGAGTTAGCTGAGAATGATGATCTAACAGAAGATGTCGAAGGAATAGTTGAATCAGATGATGTAGCAGACAATGTCATTGAAGATTATTCCGACGATGACACGATGAGCATAACGGATGATGATGACGATGATGATATGGCCAATCCTTACAATGTTGACACAGATGATGATACAAATGGTGCATCATCTTCATCATCATCGTCCTCATCATCATCGTCTTCCTCATGATGATGATACTCATCATCAACATCATCATCATTGTCATCCTCATGATGATGATAATCATCATCATCATCATCAAGACCATCATCATCATCATAATCATGATCATTGTCATAATCATAATCATCGTCTTCATCAGCATCATAATCATCGTCGTCATCATCATTGTCATCGTCGACATCATTATTGTCGTCATCATCATCATTCTCATTGTCTTCATCATCATCATAACCATTGTCATCATCTTCATCATCATCATTGTCATTTTCAACATCATCATTGTCATCATCTTCATCATCACCACCATCATCATCTTCATCATCATCATCATCATCATCATTGTTGTCACGATCAACATCATCGTTGTCATCATCATCATTGTCGTCGTCGACATCAACATTATAATCTTCATCATCGTCATCATTGTCGTCGTCATCATCATCATCATAATCATCATCATCATGATCGTCATCCTCATGATGATGATAATCATCATCATCATCATCAATATCATCATCATCATCGTCATCACAATCATTATCATCATCATCAGGATCATCATCATCATCATTTTCATCATCGTCATCAACATCATTATCATCATCAACATCATCATCAACAACATCGTCATGATCGATATGAACATCATAATCATAATCATCATCATCATCACCACCATGCTCACAAGATGGTTCTTCCCTCATTAATGTGAAGGTTCTTTATTCAAGTTAGGATATAATAAAAATATCCTAATACTATTATGGCAATTTATATAATATAAAATAACATATAATAAAAATAAATTACATATAATATAAAATAATATATAATAAAAATAAAAAACATATAATATATAATGTTTTTTGTGACAAGGGTTTTTGGGTGACAAGGGTTTTTTGTGCACGCTGTGATGTTTGTTCCTTTGTGGGACAAGCTTGAATGCAGACAGACCCTTCCTCATTTAGTGGGTTATTTAGGGATTCAATTTACAAACCTTCTTACCTTACAAATTAGAAACTCATTGTTCAAGTCATGAACTTAGAATAGGGCTTTCGCGCCTCACCCCCTCTTGTATCTGTGAGTTGTTATTATAGTGATCATTCATTTTGTAGCGCATCTATAGATGTAATTACGCAATTTCTCTAGTTTTGTACAGGCTTGATAAACATTGTAAATACTATATGATAGTGTTAAGGACTGCTCATGCCATAAGGTTGGGAGACTATGGTATAAATACCATGTACTAAGTACTAAGTCTGTGCTGATATTTAAAGGGTAGTGAAACCATAGGATAGAGGGTTTAACATATGACTTGGTTGGTATATGGTATAATGTTGATTCCATAAACTATGGTGAGGGTTTGTGCATGCGTTAATGGTCACCAACTGAAGGTTTGTGTATGTGTTAATGGTCACCAGTTGCTTGTGCAATATGGTTTTTGGCATTTTAGTTTAGTGTGGCCTCTGTGCATTTGGAGAAGGGAGACGACCCCATCGATTCGCAGGTAAGCTAGACTGACTCTGTGTAAAAATGCATTGCTTCGTTGTATTCTCCATGGCATGGTCATGCTTTTCATGCAATCGTTGGTTTGTCTGCAGGTGAATGCAAAGGCGCTCCGAGGTTTGCACAGGCTACACTATAGATTTGGGATTTCTTCTTCATGGCCATGGTAAGCATGCTAGCAAGATTTACTTTCCTCCTCTCGTTCTGGGCATTTCTGATTTGGAAAACATTACTGGGTTGGTGTTTCGTTTGGCACTTGTTGAATCTGCCTTCGGGGTTTATAATGTAGCTTGCTCTGGTTTTTAATGGACTCTTGTTGGGAGGTTTGGCATCTTTGGGCTGTGGCTGCACCATTACTTGTAATGGTGCCATAGCTCACGACTTTGCCATTTAACATTTCTAATAGTTTGATTGTTGTAAAAGAGGCTTTGTCCCTCATTGTGTAAATACATTACGCGTTGGTTTTTATGTAAGGACTGCAATGTGATTTGGTATATACGATTTCATTCAACGTTTATAAAAGATTATACTGGGTAAAGATTTGGGATTGTGTAGTAGATTTAATGCTACATTTTGAATTGCTGACTTACTGGGTTCAATTCGTGGCTTTCATCCTGTTGGATTTACTCTGTGCATTAATAATGGTTTGGGTTTGGGAGTATGCATGACACTCTGATTTTATTGTTTGTAAATTAACTCGGGAAAGCTTCTAGAGCTTGGGGTGTTATGCCATGGGCTATGCCATTGTAGCAATGGTGCCGCAGCCCATTGGCTTGCCATCGTATGCTATGTGTTGGCGTTAAAATGGAGACTGTGTTTTTAGCCAGAGTATAGAACTTTTGGATTTGCATTAGCTCAACATGGGTGCACAGAGGTTAAAACATCCACTCTACAGGACGTCACTCATTGAGGCATCATTTGAAGCATGCTTACACTATTTTATACACCATTTCATGAGATATATTACATGCTTGAAGGTTACTCATTGAGCTGGTCCATTTCATGAGAGATATTACATGCTTGGCAGGTGATGCAGGCACCAACTGCCATAACTCTATACAGACCTTAGTTTTACAACAACCCTGTTCAGAAAGTGAATTTCAGGCAAACCCTTAGTTTCCCTCTTCCCTCTCTGTCCTTCTCGAGCTACCCAAGCTTCTATGAGATGTGTCACCTCAAAATGAGCTAACAAAAAGCTCCTCAAGATAACCTAAGCTACCTAACTAAATGTTTTGGATCTACATTAAATAAACCTCCAGTTCTATTCTAATTCTGTTTACAGATCCTATAATTAAGGAACAGAGTCCTTAATAAACTCAACTGACCCCTACGAGTCATCAGTGACTCACTAACAAACTAACAACTCTTATCCAAACATTTACAAGTGGAAAGGACAAGTGTCCTCTTCTAGATTATTCAATTTTTAATCAAGATAAAATAATTTACAAGTGTTGAGACCCTAGGTCTCTCAATTCATATGAATTTGATCAAGCCATGGATGAATTTGTTTCCATGAGCCTATGCTCTTGCATCACAAAGCAAGTTGTGTTTTAATCCAAATAGTGTTATGATGTATGGTTTTGGTGTTTCATTTGGAGAATAAAATCCTATAACAATAGTTGTTATTATAAATCTTAAAGGGTCCTAAATGAGATTTGTGCACTTTTAGGCAGTTCAACTTTCAATAAAAAAAAGCCAATAAAAATATCCTAATACTATTATGGCAATTTATATAATATAAAATAACATATAATAAAAATAAAATACATATAATATAAAATAATAATAAAATACCTATAATATAAAATAATAATAAAATACATATAATATATAATAAAAAATGACAAGTGTATTTGGACATAGTCGTAACTCGTTTCATTTTGGACAGTTCAGTTCAATTTGGAGGTTTTTGTGAATTTGGGAGTAGGTTCGGTAGACATGGAAGAAAACTCTGTTGACCCGTGGCAGCAAGAGCTCAACATCTTCTCCTCAGTGGAAATTACCGGTATACCGTCCCCAGACACAGTGCAGAGCACGCTAGAAAATTAGACAACTGGAGCTGAGATTAGGGTTCCAGTTTCTCTGCCAGATGAAGAGCTTCTAGGTGTGTTCATAGCACGACCATTAAACCCGGCCTTAGGAGGAGGCCTGTACTCATTATTCCACTCCAGCCAACCTTCAATTTTTACTAAATAAACTATTTCGATAATTGTACCTACATATTCTTTGATGGGGCTTCAGCCAATCAAATTGGAGGTATAGGTGTTCATCTTTTGATCACCCAGGACCACTATTTTTGCTTAAAATTGGGTGTTGGTCTGAGTACAAACACTAGATTTGAACTACTTTCTTTATGGAATCTCCTTTATTGTGCTAAATCCATGGTCCTTCCCACTCTGTACATTCATGGTGACTCCACAGCCATCATTAATTGGTTCAATAGAAGATCATAACTAACTTTACTTGCACTTGATGGTTGGTGTCAACGTATCCGTGATATGGAACCTTACTTCATCCAGCTAAAAGTAGTTCACATATTCAGAGAACACATTACTAAGGCTGATAGCTTATCCAAAGAAGCATTAACCTTGGCCTCAGGACATTTTCAGTTTACTGAATTCACTAATGGTGAATGTACTGGTCAGGGCACTTTCTAGCTTTTCTAGCCCTTAGCACTTGAGTCTTTTATGTGCTGTTGCTATTGACATCCTTTGGATGATTGAGGTGGATGATCTCCTCATATTACCGATATCTCTTATTTATTGCTTCTTTGGATTAGCTACTTCAGTATTAGACTTGAATTCTCAGTCTGTTGAAGGTTAGTGATGTGGATGTAGTCAAGATTCCTAGATTAGTGGTGTTACCTTTGAATGTTTGTCCAGTATTCCTGTGAAGTTGATCAATTGTGTTTCTTAGGGTTTCCTTAGGGTTGAAAATTAGTATGGGAAAACAAGTTAGCATTGCCTTAGGGTTGAAAATTAATATGGGAAAACAAGCATCATCAAGACAAGCTAAAAGGAATAAATCAGCAAATATTACAGATTGATATAAATGTATTTAACGTGCCAACTAGCCAGATCTGGAAATGTTCGCTCTTCACCACCACTGGAAAATATGCCTCTAAAGTGCTGTCTTATGCACTTCAGAGTAGCATAGAGGTTAAAACATCCACTCTAAAACTAAAATCATCTACAACATCACAAAATCATTCATGGGAAAACTAAAAACCACTTAAAGGAGATATGTTCTTTAAAGGAGATAGTCCATTAAAGGAGGACCTCCAGGTTTTGTATAAACATATATTGGCATAAATTGTAGTGTTATATGTGATGCATATGCATAACATATTGTCTCAAGCTTGACAATGTTGAAAGGCTAAAGTACAATGGCCACAAGCATACATTTGAAGCTTATGAAGCCTACCCAATTCATGTTAGCAAAAGGCAATGCAAGCAATAAGTTAGAATGGAGACTTGTATGTAACCAAAAGAGGTGCATACATTAGAATTTTTAGGGCTACCAAATTCCCACACCTATTAACCAAACTCATTCTTGACAAGGTTTTTCTTTAACAAGTTATTGGCTTACAAGTCTTTCAAAGTTTTTTTTCTTATAAGTCTTTCCATGTTTTTTTCCTCGTATTTTGCTTTTCTTATGCCAAATTTTTTTTTGGCCATGGTGCAGGTAGAACCAAATAGGTATTTGTCAGACTTGTTTTCCTCCAATGAAGGGAGTTTGGGAAGGCTAGAGGAAAGTGAGACATCCAGTAGGTCTACACGGGCTAGATCAACTAGATGTTAGAAGATCAGAAGAAAATTCGACAAACGCATGAATTTTTTTCTCCGACATCGACGTGCCCTTAAGGTACGAACACCTTGTGAAACAATTGGTGCCTAGCGATATTCCTAAAGTAAACACTTATTTTTGTGTGAATGAGAGGATATATAGAATTGCAACGTCCTCATTGCATGGATTGGGCTTGTTTTGCATGGATGGCATAAAGGTTGGATACGGTAGATGTACAAAATTGATGGAGTATGTTGGACCCTATTACAACTACAGTGATTATATGCACCTAGTCCAATATACACGAAATATGCGTAGATATGGGTTTTCAGTGAATTATATACAACTAAAAGACAAAGCTCAAAATAAAGGAGCAACCATGTACATGGACGGAAGGCCAAAAACAACCGATAATATTGTGGGGTTTATAAATAGTACACAACTAGGTCTACATTAAAGCAACCCAATTGCATATTTGAGTCGCATGAAGAAAACCGTGTCTTTGTATGTGCAATTAAATCAATAGCTGCTGGCGAAGAACTGCTTATTGATTACAATTTGAACCGTGTATATACACACAATGTTAGTATGGTTGTGGCACAACAAACAATTTATAAGTCCTTTTATTAATTATTTTAACGTCTATATGAATTTTTGTTAGCATATAATTGAAATTATCTACTTAATTTCATGTTTCCTTATGTAACTTTTAGTATGTTTTTGATGCAAGGTTCTCTCAGGGGCACCTCCATCTCCATAGATGTTTGTCGACCTGAGTCAAGGAAGTAGGCATACATCGATATTGCCAATGTAATATTAAATTTTAGGATGGACATACAGATACGTTGTTATGTATTTTCATTAGTATATTAGGTTCGTTTATATAATATTATCGATTTTCCATGCAGAGTGTTTATCAGGGAAGCCAACCGGTTATTGATCAGCCGACTACAACATCAGGGCAATAGCCAAACACGAATGTAATTCTCCATTTCAAATACTTTAAAATTGTAAACATGTATATCATGACGCATTATGTTTATTTTGTTATGTATTCTTTCGTTTTTATGGTTGCATTCATGATGGTAATGTTGTCTACCTTTTTCGTACATTGACCGGGGAAAATCCCTAGCTGTTGATCAGACGAATGGAGACTCGAGGCAACCATTTAACCTAAATGTAATTCCACATTCTAAATACTTAAAAAATGTACACATATAAAACATGTAGCATAGTGTTTATTTTTGTTTTTGTTCTGTATTTGTTAGCTTATACATATTGCGTTCATTGTGATAATGTTCTCTACTTTTTTTGTAGGTGGTTGATCGAGGTAAATCCCCATATGTTGATCAGACCACTCCCTCGGCTAGGCGTCAGGTAATCCTAGATGTAATCCCTAATATAATTATTTGCGCACACTATATTTTCAAATACTAAGCAATTTTTTATATATTCCAATTGCAGTTAGGGGATTCCATTTATGAAACAACGTCTCAAAACTCTTTACAGAATGAGGTCTCTCGGTTGATGAGAGATAGTGAAATTAGAGAGTCTGCAGACTCGTTGAGGGTGCTACAAAGGAAAATGGAAAAACAAAATAAGGAACTGGTTCTTCTGACATTGGCAGTTCCACTAACAGAAGGGCTCGAACAAAGGCTTCAAATGTTGTTACTGCAACGTAAACAACTAGACTTAAGTTATTGAATAAAAATGTAAATTCATTTATAAAAACTTTATAATATTTGATTTTATATGCTGTTGAACTTATAATACAATGGGTTTCATTTACAACGTGCTATGGAGATTATTAGTGGTGGTCAAGGCAATGTTGGTCCCAGTGACCAAACCACTCCACGTACACCACATACTACTCCCATATTGTCCACTGAACAATCGGCAACACGCTCTGTGACACTGCCGAGGGTAGCGAAGGGTGAAGCCGATGGTGCCCTACCCACAACAGATGCTGGAGAAGAAGGGGTGGATGCAGGGCTAGATAGAGATGTGGAAGCATTTCCTGGATCTTCTCATGTGACTAGCACTGGTTCAATAAAGTGTACATTTTTGGTGAATGAAGAACTACTTCCAATAAAGATAGAGAGGATTCCAGTTCATTATAGATTGTTCAATTTATTTTTTATAAATTGTGTCTAATATACCGATAATATTTTCTAATGTTCACTAATGATGGCAATAATGTTTTGCAGGAAATGATATATTTTATAAAAATCTATATGATTTGGCCTTGGAGATCTTCGGGCCCATCATCTGCACAATGTGGAATAAGAAGCCAAAATATTTAAAGGATAATTTGACTAATCGCTTGGTTAGTCTGTTCAAAAAAGATACCTTTGATACATCAAAGGTACTACAGAAGGCTGGAAAACATCTAAAGATTTTTCGAGACCAATATAAGGTTCACCTAGAAACGAACCCTAGGTATGAGCGCCCTCCAATGATTCCATCTATGGAGTGGAAATCCCTGGTGGAAGATGGAAAAGAGAAGGGCCTAAGAAAATCAGGAAAGATACCACCATGTGGAATAGGGAGGTATACAATTCATTCCAAAATGTAGTGGTAAGCCTTATTATTACTAGTTTTTATATCAATTTTGGTACATAGACTAATTTATTTAAAAACTTTATTAGGCTCTCGGACACATCTAAGGCCACAAAGGCAAGAATTGAAAAAATTGGCCAACACAAGCTTGGGCTTGGTGGTTACTCCAACTTGGCGACCCGATATGTAAGTATCGCAAAACCTGAATCCGCATCCAAATATCATACAGATTATTATTTTTGTTTTGTTATGACAAAAGGCTTCAAAATTAATGACATCATGAAAATATGAAGGCCGAACGGTTCAAAGAATTTCCCAGTGCGGGTTACATGAAGCTTGGTTTCGAACATGGCTTTGACGCCATTGTTGAACGCCGAAGAAGCTTGTCTGTGAATACTGCATGATCTTCTGCTGATCCATCTGGTGCCCAGGTATGTGAAAACTGTGTAGTTTAATGATAATTTATTAATGCTCATGCAATTTGTTCCTTATAAATAAACTAATGTAAATTATTTATTCCTTTTTGTGCAGGAAAGTAACGATCCTGTTCATGTCGAGGATGAAGTACATGACCAACCAAACGAAGATCATGCTTCTCATCCTGGTAATGAATTTATTAATGTGCTACTGTTGTTAATAGACCATTGCAGATGATGAACATTAATTCTAATTCCACACAATGCAACTACAGAGCATGTAGGTGCAGATCATAACACGGAACAGGTTGGGCCAGTACGAGATAATGTTGAACATGTTGATTTGCACATGGTAGGTAAAAACACACATTCGTAATGTTTTTTTAATGAATTACTCGTATTTATCAAAATATAAATATATTAATGAAATATGTTGACATTATTGCAGAAATTAGTCGCCCCTCGCCTGAAGTTCAACTTTCTGACCAGACTAGTATGGATACCGATGATCAGATTCCCGAAGATGTGACTCTAACTAAATATTTAAAGAGAAGAAAAGTAAAAAGGAAGTGACTAAACAAATTTTCAGTAATTCTTATTTATAAAAAAAAATTAATGCTTTTTCCTCTGTTTTATGAATGAATGCTTTACTGAATTGTTTACTGATATTTTTTTTCTACCATTTACTAAATTAATGTTTTAATGAATGAGTTAATGAATGGTTTTTTCAACTGTTGAATGATTGAATGGTTTAATGAATGTTATAAAGAATGATTTAATGAAAGCATTTTTCAACTATCGAGTGAAATAATTTGCATTGTAGATGCATTGTTATTTGCATTGTGAAATAGTGAAATAAATTGTTATTTGCAAGTATAAGCATTGGGTTTGGGGAGTTGAGAGTGATGTGAGGGGGGTGAGGGGCCATAAGAGCTTCCACCTTCACGTGGTTGGTCCTGTTTAGTAGAGAATATTAAATTATTCTCGAAACAGAGAGGATCTCAATGAATGGTAAGGAAGAATACATTAAAAAACATCTATTTATATATTTTTACTGTGTAATTTTCACTATTTCTATTTGACTCCTCCATTGGAACTTGTTGCAGATAGCATTGAGAAACATTTCCATAGTTAAGAGGCAAGAAATGGAGTTTTGATTAGATCGATGGCCTTATATACATAGTATTTTTGGTTATCCATGTTTTATCAGGTGATATATTCTTACTAATTATAATTTTTTGCTTACATAATTTATGTTAGATCATTATATTTTAAATTCCTTGATTAAATTAAGCAATTGAGTGTCATTTAATGTTTCTTGAGTATTTTAAAGAACTAAGTTACTTCAATTGAATTAGTAAATGATAGATGTTATATAACATGTTTATATAAATGGTTGGGCATGATAGCTTTGGAGATAGATTGTTTGAATACTTGGTCAATTGTAGCAGGATGCATTTATTTTTGCAACACAGTCATGTCTTCATTTTATCTTTTCAAGATTCTTTTGAACAAATAATGGCTTGTTTCTACATCATAAGTCCACATTCAATGTTTTCAAGATGCTTTGGAACAAAGAATGGCTTGTATCTACATCATAAGTCCACATTCAATAGCCTTTGCAGCAAGAGTTTTTATATACCGAAAAACTAATATTCATTCTTTACTTGTTTGTGGATTTTGCAATCCTGCAGATGCAAGATGTGGACAATGGTACACTGTTAAAGTGGACTCTTCAAAGGTTACCTTGGAAAATAGAGTAGATCTTCTTCAACGAGTTGAAGTTCATGTGTGTGCTTTTGATATAGAGACAACCAAGCTTCCTTTCAAGTTCCCTAATGCCGAATATGACATGATAATGATGATTTCACACATGGTGGATGGGCAAGGCTATCTTATTAAAAATCGAGAGGTAAAAACACTTGCCATTGTTTTATGCCCATTGATCATCCTATCCTTTGAATTGGGATTTCTTTCAGCTATGTTTTTGGATTTTTATTGTTTGCAGATTGATGTTGCATTGATTGTTATGAACATCGTTTCTCTTCTTTAGTTTTCCAATTCCTTTTCATTTGTTTATTGAGTGTGTAGGGGTGGGGCATTGAAGACTTGGAGTACACTCCAAAACCAGAATTTGAAGGAAATTTCAAAGTAACAAATGTGCCAAATGAGGTATATCTGCCATTTACTGTTTACCCTAAGACTATAATTCTGAAAAAAAGTATTGATCCCCTGGAAGTTTGCTAGACTATTCTGCTGTACTATTCTATTGGTTGTTTGGAATTTGCAAGAGTGAAGTTAAATATCTACTGTACATTATTAATAATGATTTAAGGTAACATACTCTGTTGTTTCTTTGTCTCTTTTCTATATGAAGTGGTCATGTATTTGTAGGATTCAATCTTATTCTATATCCCTTCCTTGAGCAAAGCTAGACTATTCTAAGAGTATTGAATGCCTCTTGGTTAGCAAGTTTATTTATGTTATTTTTTTATCTTAGTTGTTTCCTTTGGTCCCCTCTGTTTAGAGACTCTATAGGTTCAGTGTCCTCCATCATCACTTATTAAGATTGGGGATGTAAAGCACTCTTTGCATGAGAGATCTTTCTTATACAGAGAGAAACTTATGAAGATACTTATACAATTAGCACAATGCATATGAAGGATAAACACAATTATTTAGACCCATTTCATCTTAATCATGTTATAAAATACCACCCTTTAGAACTTTAGTCAACTCAAAATGGAGGTTAGGGACACAGACAGTGTATGGGGACTACTTCATTCCACTTTCCAACTAATAGTCTCACCCAGAGAAGCACTGCATTGTGTTCAACTAGGAAAACTTCATTGCAAGCAACCTTTCTCTGACTCTCTCGAAAGCCAAGTCACATAGGCCATTTCTAAGTGGGTAAGTTAGAACATGCGGGCATGGGGGACTCTATAGGTTCAGTGTCCTCCATCATCACTTATTAAGATTGGGGATGTAGAGCACTCTTTGCATGAGAGCTCTTTCTTATACAAAGAGAAACTTATGCAGATACTTATACAATTAGCACAATGCATATGAAGGATAACCACAATTCTTTAGACCCATTTCATCTTAATCATGTTATAAAATACCACCCTTTAGAACTTTAGTCAACTCAAAATGGAGGTTAGGGACACAGACAGTGTATGGGGACTACTTCATTCCACTTTCCAACTAATAGTCTCACCCAGAGAAGCACTGCATTGTGTTCAACTAGGAAAACTTCATTGCAAGCAACCTTTCTCTGACTCTCTCGAAAGCCAAGTCACATAGGCCATTTCTAAGTGGGTAAGTTAGAACATGCGGGCATGGGATTACATGACTTTTGTACATGTGGTTCACACTATCGTTAAGTTGTGTTCTAATCACCTACCCTTAGCACATGTAATGTCTTCAGTTAAGGAACATTCTCTTAAAGTATTCATGGATTGGTTAGATTGGAATTTTTCTTGTTAAGTGGTCCACTTGTAGACTTAGTACAGGGTTTTCTTGTAATTCCTCTCTTCCTTATTCCATAAATAGAAAGGAGGGTGCTTCTCTTGAGGATATTGGGTTTTCTATTTTGTGAAAAGTAAAGTTAAGACTAAAGTAGTTGTGATAACTATATATGCAAGGATGAAATATATACTTGACATAGAATCCTCTAGTTTGCTACCAGGATTCCTTCACTAGTCAAATTCTAGGCTAAAACCATGTGGCCGCAAGTGAAATCTTTGGATTTTTTTTTTAAAATCCATCAACAGGCGTCGCTTTTTTGATGTTCTTCTGACACTCCAGTCAACCCATTCGACAGTCATGCCATGACTCCGATGCTTCCTCCCGTCGGACAACTGACGACTCAAGTGTCGGACTGTGTCGGAAGGATGACTCTTCTAGTGTTAGAGTGCGTCGAAGTATCGAAATGGTTGGAATTAAAAACCGGCAACACCACCATTTCTCAGACACTTTTGTCCATCGGACAACCGACGCTTTAGGGGTCGGAGGACGTCGAATTTCTGACGGTTTATGTAGTTTTGGTTGGCACTTTGGAATGAATAAAAGATGAATATGTGACACAATGGTCTCTCAGAGCTTCGACCCTTATTAGTCGTCGGTCGGAGATCTGACATTACTCCACCGACAGAAAAAAAAAAAGTGTATGTTTCGAATACCCGACAGGTTAGTGTCGAATTTCAAACATGGTAGCCGTCGGATTTTGGCCTCAAATTTTGTAGTACTGGAACAATTTACAAGCTTCAATATTGCATAGGTATACAGAGAATTGAATTCTAAAGCAGTCAGACTATCCAAAATGGACCTTCTTTTTTAGCCAGGCAAGATAGAAGCAGAGTTTTTTGCAGGCAATCAAATGTAACAGACAGGAAAGACAAGAAAACATGCTACAGGATGATGAAAATCATTGAGCTTTTTGTAACATGATGTAATTTTTTAAATATGTATACTAAGGCAAGATTTTGATGAAGAAAAGACTATGTTTCTTCTTTAATGAAAGTTCCTCTGGAACACTTTAAAAAGCAATCCTTTATTTAGAATGGTGGATATTTTCCTATTGTAATATATATATATATATATATATATATATTGGGTATTTAAAATGAACTCATTTGAATTACAATTCACCCAAATGTTGGATGAACATGATTTTATGGTCGACTCTAGTGTTAACCTAGGGCCATTGAAAGAGGTACATTTGCATAAATATCTATAAATTTATATGTTCTCATTATTGTCATGACACCTTTTTCTAATATTGAAATTTTGGTTGTGTTCATAGGTTCCGATCACTTCTCCTAGGACCATGGGTATTGGGCCCCTCTCATCATCAATATTGGGAGACATTCCCAGTTTCTCCCAAGATTTTGAGGTAAATTCCACCTTTCAAATGTTTTAGTAATGATTAAAAACAATTGACATTTTTTTTAAATTTAATTGAAGTTACATTTAAATTACATGTTTCAAATGTTTGAGTTTAATGATTGACATGTTAAATTTTAATTGATTTTATACGTATGTACATGAAAATTTTAAGTAATGAAATTAAAGTTATAGGTGGGTAAATGTATTTTACAACCTTCCATGGCTTTGGATGTGGTGACCTCTTTGGGTGTTGGGATCACTGAGGTATATTTATTCATTTTTATTATTTTAAATTCCAATTGTATTTTTATTAAAGTTTATTTACAGTATAAAATTAATAAATTGATGCTTAATTATATGTTGCATGTGTTATAGGTTAATCACCAGGATAATCTGGATAGTGATATACATACAATATATATTACATGGTTATATATGTTTTTATACTTGTGAACTTGTTAATTTGGCATTTTCCATGTTAAAACTTTAAACTTATCATTTTAACTTATATATTTTAAACTTATATATATATATATATATATTCCAATAGGAAAATATCTGCCACTCTAAATAAAGAGTGACCATAAATTGTTCCAAAGGAACTTTCATTACAGAAGAACCAAAATCCTCTCATCACAAAAATTCTCATAATTTTTCTTGTGGGTTGTCCAAGAAGACAAGTTCTATATCTAGGCTATGCCTTTCAAATCTTGGAAAAAAAATATTGAGTCTCATATGTTCACTGCTATGATCCTATGTCCTTTATACATCTTCATTGGCATAGTTTAAAAACTTCAGTAATTGAGTTCAAATTCTTGAAATTTCCTCTGTCTCCAGTTTACCTGGATCCAGTAGTAGAGCTAGCTTGGATAGTCCATTTTCTTCCATATCCAGCTCTTTGTAAATGTGAGATATTTTGAAACCTAAGAAGAATTCCAATAGCCTTTTGATAGTGTTCAATAGTTTTTGTAAATGTGGAGCATTAATTTGAATCTTCCTATTCACCCACTCAACCACCATTTTGGAATCCCCGAAAACTTGCAATTGAGATATATTGTTGTTTTTGGCAAATTCAGAACCAAGTGCATTGCTGCAAGTTATTCCTTATTATTGGTGCAATTTCTTGGAGAAAACCTTGCTTGGATCTTATGATTGTCTGAGAGGTAAAACACTCCCCCTGATCCTCCCAGTGGAGGGTCCCCTTGACTTGCACCATCGAAAAAGGCCCAAGGAATATCTTTGTTTATCTCTGGAGGAACCAGAACTCTGATTTTTGGCTCTTTTTCTTGGGATATATGTTCCCTGACCCACTGTATCACAAGAGTTGATGTTACTTCAGGAGGAATCAATTTATTATTGAAAATGACAGTGTTTCTATCCCACCAAATTCCATAAGAGAAAAAGGATGGGAAAGCATTGTATAGACATACCAATCTTTCTATCCACCATGCTTTTTATTTGTGTTCAAGAGAGATCCCCGATGTTCCTTGATACTTTAATTCAGTGCACACTACCTTCCACACAAATTCTACATAAGAACAGAAATTAAACAAATGAGCGACAGTTTCCTCATCTCAATAACAAAGTGCACATCGATTTGGACCAATCCATATCCTTTTCTGCAAGTTATCCCAAGTTAAGAGCTTGTTATTGAGAGTCAACCACAAGGTTAATTTGGCCTTTAAGGGCCTTCATATTTCCATAATTGCTTCCACCAATCCACCTTCTCTCCCTGATGGTGTTCCCATGCCCAAGTCTTGTAGCCTAGATTGGCTATGAAACCCCCATTAACTGGATTTTTGGTCCAAACCAATTTATCTTCTTTCTCCTCCTCCAAATGAATAAAAATAGATTTGAGAAATGAAACATATTTCTCCCATTACTCCTTAATTCCTTCTTCTAGACCTAAGTCCTATGAATTCTTCAGAGAGTTTCCATTTGTAATGACAGAGAGCAAGCTTGGTTTAGGGTGAATATCCCTAAGCTTCTTAGTTTTGAGACTACGCCTTCTGAAAGTTTAAAACTCTCCCCTGATCCTAACCATGGATATTCTCCTACCCTTACTTCTCTTCAATTTCCAACCAACCATGCCAACCATTTCCCTACTTGAGAGAAGGCTAAAACCAGTGCTTTCCATCCTATAGACCCATTCTTGAAGGATTTTTCTTGTTTCCTTATCCAATGTTGAATGGACCCATTTGGACAATATTTGGAGATTAATAGCTTCCCCCATAAGTAGTCAGGATTCTTGATTAGGTTCCATAATGTTTTGGCAGCCAATGATTGATAGAAAAGAAAGGGGTTCTTAATGCCCCACCCCCCTAAATATTTTGTACTGGCTAGAAATTGCCATCTAGCTAAAGGAATTCGTTTTGAATGTCTTATAGAGGTATTATACAAGGACTTATAGAGGTCTTATACAAGGATTTCCCCTCTCCCCTTTCCTCTTCCTACTAATAGCAGATGCCCTTAGCAGAATCATCAACTATGCAAAAAGGGATGGATCCTTCAAACGAATAAAATTTACTAGCTTAGTGGATTTAACACATATCTTGTTTGTAGACAATGTGGTAATGATGGGAGAGGACACATGGGAGAATCTAAAGGAAGTAGAGAATATTTTGGAACTATATAAGAACACTATGGGCATGCACATCAATGTAGAAAAATCTATTCTTTCAGAAAATTCCATCACAGAGGCAATCAAGGAGAGGATCTGGGTGGAAACCCCTTACATTCTAAAACCAATGGATGAAGGCTTCAAATATCTAGGGTTTGTTCTCAAACCCAATGCATACTACTTCAAATACTGGATGTGGCTGTATAAAAAGATTGAGAGTGTAATAGGTTGTTGGACTTTCAAATTCCTATCTAGATGAGGATGATTGATACTACTGAAAGTGGTGCTATAGATCAGCATACCAGTTTACTGGGCCACAATTTCTTACATCCCCAAGGGAATCTTGTAGAAACTGAGGAAAAAATTCTTCTCCTTCCTATGGTCAGCTAAGAGACACACTGAAGGAATCTCTTTAGCCAAATGGAAACTTCTTGCAATCCCCAAGGAGCTAGGAGGGTGGGGGATCAAGAATCCTTTTCTTTTCTATCAATCCTTAGCTGCCAAAACCTTATGGAGGCTGATCAAAATCCAATATTCCCTTTGGGGAAAATTCCTATCATCTAAATACTTCCCAAATGGGTCCATATATCACTAGATTCGAAAAAGAGACAAAACCTACAAAAATGGATCCATAGGAGGGAAATCCTTGGTCCTATATTTTCCCCTAGTAGGGAACTAGTTGGCCTAGATGGTAGGGAACGGGAGAAAAATTAGAGTAGGTGAATATCGATGGTCAATATCAGGAGAAAGATATAAAATCATAGAAGGACTAGTCTTAAAACTAAGAAGTTTAGGGATCTACAACCTAAATCAAGCCTGTTCAACATCTCTGCAAAGGGAAACTCTCTGGAAGAAATCATAATAGCTAGGATTAGAAGAAGGTCTTAGAGAGGAATGGGAGGAATATGTATCAATGCTCAAATCCAATTTCATTCATTTATAAGAGGCCAAGGAAGATAAGTTGGTATGGACAAAAAACCCAGTCAATGGTGACTTCACAACCAAACTTGGTTATAAAACCTGGGTTGAGGAAAAATTCCAGGGAGAAACAAAAGAGTGGAGGAAATAATTATGGAAAGTTGAAGGACCATTAAAGTCCAAAATCACATTATGGCTGTCACTCAATAACAAAATCCTAACTTGGGATAACCTTTAAAAAATGGGTTGGAATGGCCGAAATCATTGTACACTCTGCATTTCAAATGAGGAAAATGTTTCTCACCTTTTTAACTTCTGTTCTTATGCAAAATCTATGTGGAAAATTGCGTGCAAAGAATTAAAATTCCAAGTTACCCCAGGACTACTCTGGACCACAAAGCAAAAGCTTGGTCGACAGACAAAGCAGTATATCTTTGCAGTGCTTTCCCATCCCTTTTCACTTATGGAATCTAGTGGGCAAGGAACACTGTAACTTTTAATAATAAGTTAATTCCACCTGAAGTAACTGCTGCCCTTGTGATACAGTGGACTAGAGAACAGAGATCACAAGTGAAAGAGGCAAAAGTTAGAGTGCTAGTCCCTCCAGCAATAAACAAAGAAATTCCTTGGGATTTTTTTGATGGAGAAAGCCAAGGGGATCCACCAATAGGCGGTTCAGGAGAATTACTTTACCTTCCAAACAACCAAAAGATCTAATCTAAATTTGCACCAGGCCGATGTACAAACAACAAGGCTGAACTTGCAGCACTTCATTTGGTTCTTGAACTAGATCTAAACCACAACATAATCCAAATGCAAGTCTTCAGAGACTCAAAGATGGTGGTGGACTGGGTTAATAGGAGGATCCAAATAAATGCTCCTCATCTATAACAGCTTCTCAATGCGATCCGTAGGCTTCTGTACTACAAAATTTGAACCCAAAATCCGATGAAAGAATCCAACGTCATTTGACATTTCACACGGATGTGTTGGACAGCAATCAATCTACAGAATGCTAACAACAAAATATTTCTAGCGATGTCGATTATCCGACACACTGGAGTCAGAATTCCGATGCTTGTAGTGGCAGTTACCTGACACATCCATGCCGGACAGGTGTCGGATGTCTGAATCCCGTAGTGGCAGTTATTCAACACCTAAATGTCGGATCTTCGACTTCCGTGAACCCAAAAAAAATTAAGGTTTACATGATTTTAAATTTTATGGTCCCATACTTTTAACGGTACCTTGCATCGAATATCCGATGCATATCCATTATAAATATAAATTCTTTTAAACATTTCAACATGTTTGTTGTAGAAGAGATGGATGATTGCAAAAATTATTTGTTCCTCGACGGACGTTTTCAGGAATACTTTTATTCTTCAATGGGCGGTTGTGGGAAATATTTTTTCATTGATAGACAGTTTGCCGGGAATTTTTTATTCTTCGATTTCTCTCCATTTGACAAAACCTTATTGCGTGGTTGATGTGTGGAACTTGATTTTTTAAGACAATCGATTATATTCATTAACGAAGTTTATGACAAAATGTCAAATAGATTAAATATTCCAGATCCAAATGAAGACAACCGACAATTGCTTGCTAGACTATGGGATGGAGCGAAACAAAGGGGTGATGGAAAATGTTATTTTCCATGTACTCAATGCAGGGGATTTAAGAGGAGAAGAATATTTATCTTAACAACCACAAAACATTGCAAGGAACATGGACACACTGAGGGGGGGAACGAATATCGTCCATTTGTAGGTTTAGCATTATAAACATTATTATATTCGTTTTTTTTTGTAATTGTATGTATTTTTTTTTCCATATATTAATGTATATCTATTGATGTTTCCATGTATTTATATTAAAGGAAAGACACCCTATAGCATGTCATCCAAAGGAAGTGCTTTCAGAACAAGTTTAGGATCAGGATCATGGAACGTGTATGTTTAATGGAGAACAAGTGAATAATCATATTGAACAAGATGATCATGTCGATGATGTAATTGAAGATGATGGTACAAATACATTGATTCATGATTCATTTAATCTTAGAATGGATGACGATTGTGTTGATAATGAAAATGATGATGACTTTGATGATGTTCACAATATACCTCTTCTCAATAAGGCATATGAACCCCTCTATGAAGGCTCCAAAACAAATCTTCTCTCTACTATATTGTTGATAATGAACTTGAAGGTTATGAATGGTCTTTCAAACATTGCAATCACACGTATGCTAATGTATCTAAAATAATCCATCACATTTATAGGATCATGATAAAGTTTATTTGCATTCCTCTAATAATTGTATTGTTAACTCATTATTGATCAACATACAGATGAAGCGTGTTTCGTTAATATTATTTATTTATTACATTAACAAAAAAATTTCTTTGTAGCTTGATAGCTGACTTTTTGTTACCACCATCAAATATTTTACCTCGCACATTTCGAGATTTATCTTCCATCATGAAAGAGATTGGAATGCATTATGAAGCAATTCATGCATGCCCCGATGACCATGTTATATATTATAATCAGCATGAATTTGCAATAGAATGTCCAGAATGTCATGTAAGTAGATATTGTATAGATAAAGTAACAAAAAAGGTGCCTCAGAAGGTTCTTTGTTATATTCCCATCATTCCACATTTGCAACGACTATTCAGGTGCAAAAAAATAGCGCAATTTATGGATTACCATGCCAGGAACAGAAGTTAAGATGATGTTATCCGAATTCCTGCAGATGGTACTACTTTTAGAGATATTGAGGAAAAGTGGCCTCACTTTAAATAAGAACCACGTAATCTTAGGATTTCTTTGGCAGCAGATGGTGTTAATCCATTTACATAGATGAAATCCATTTACATGGTGTGGCCTATTTTTGTTATCAACAATAACATTTCTCCATGGTTGTCAATAAAGAGGGAGCACATAAAGTCACTACAACAAAAACTGGATTTAGTGTCTCTTTTTGCATCTAGACCATCTTTCAGTGTATTTTTTCTTCATTTTTGGACAAAATGGTGCAATTTCACGGGTTGGTGCTATTTAAGGCATTTTTTGCGTCCTTTTTCTAAACCTGGTGCAAATTGTGGCGTAATTTGTACCGGGTTTTGTACCTGGTTATGTGCTAGGTTTTGCATTAGGTTTTGCAACAGGTTTTGAGCCTAGTTTTGCACCTAATTTTGCACCTAGTTTGTACATCTACTCTTGTTGCGCCCCCTTTTACGCCCATGTTTGCCTCAAATTTTATGCCCTTGTTTTCATCCACTTTTGCATCCTTTTTTACACCCACTTTTGCATCCACTTGTGCTTCTTTTTTCGCATCCCTTCATGCACCAAGTTTTGCATCAAATTTTACATCCTGTTTTGAGTCTAGTTTTGCATCTCGTTTTGTTTCAGCCATTTTTGCATCCACTTTTGCATCCATTTTTTTGTTGACTTTTGCACCCATATTTTCATCCCTTTTTGCATCCCATTTTTCGTCCATGTTTACGTCTTTTTTTGCATCTACTATTCCATCCACTTTTGTCGCATCCCAATTCACACCTATTTTTGCGCTTACTTTTACACCCACTTTTGCTCCAACTTTTGCATCCATGTTTGCATCTTTTTTTGCATCCAATTTTACATCAGTTATTGCATCCCTTTATGCAACCATTTTTGCATCCACTTTTGCATCCATTTTTTTGTTGACTTTTGCACCCATATTTTCATCCCTTTTTGCATCCCATTTTTCGTCCATGTTTACGTCTTTTTTTGCATCTACTATTCCATCCACTTTTGTCGCATCCCAATTCACACCTATTTTTGCGCTTACTTTTACACCCACTTTTGCTCCAACTTTTGCATCCACGTTTGCATCTTTTTTTGCATCCAATTTTACATCAGTTATTGCATCCCTTTATGCAACCATTTTTGCATCGGATTTTGCATTGGGTGTTACGGCTACTTTTGCATATACTCTTGTGGCATCCACTTTCGCATCCAAATTTGTATCCAGTTTTACATCCATGGTTGTATCCACTTTTGTGCCACTAAGTTTCATCGTGTTTTTCTTCCATGATTGCATCATTTTTTGCATCCACTTTTTCATCACCTTTTGCATCCATTTTTGGTGCACCCCATTATGCACCCACTTTTTCACCTACTTTTGTTGCATCCATGTTTACATTCTTTTTTGTATCCATGTTTTTATCCACTTTTGCATCCAGTTTTACACCCAGATGTGTTAGTTTTTCATCAAATAAGCTAGCATTATGATCTTAGGATCTTTTCACTGAGAGAATAACAAGCACAATAATAAAACATAAGCACATCACAAGAGACAAGAGACACAAAGAGTTTTTCTCGGGGAAACCATAAAGGAGAAAACCCCACAACTTCCTTAGAGAAAGAATCAGCACCAAAACAGTAAGAGATCTCCCTAACAGCAGTAGACTTCTTGTCCCAGTAATTTCCTTCTTCACTAGTGCGCCACACTTGAGAGAGTGAATGATTTGTGTATGATAAATAGAGAGTCTCACTCTCTATTTATATTCTTTCGTTCACTTGAAGTGCATTTTCACATGTAGGCTCGACCTAACAATTACTTACCCGAGCCTACACCTTATTAGTGTATAATAACTCAAGTGCCCCGAAACTATGGGGACTTACATAATGACTTGACATGACTTGTTTACATTATTAATCTTCCCGATCGGAACATCGGGGCATGATCACATGACTCAAATAGAAACATCCCGGAATAAACATCGGGTTACAATACATAAGATACATAGAAGAATACATTCCGAAGTTACATATACATCAACACTCCCTCTTAACTAGGAAGGTATTCTTTCGACACAGTTTTCAGCACTGGTCTTCTTCTCTGTATCAACTAGATCATATCGTCTTCAAGTCATCTTCGTCTTCAAGTCATCTTTGTCTTCAAGTCATCTTTGTCTTCAAGTCATCTTTGGATTTGGATCATCATCATTGGATCTGGATCATCTCTCGATCTGGATCATCATCACTAGATCTGGATTATCTCTCGATCTGGATCATCATTGAACATCATCATTGGATCTGGATCATCTCTCGATCTGGATCATCACTGCTGGATCATCATTACTGGATCTGGATCATCACTCGATCTGGATCAACACTGGTGCTATCTCATGATTCTTCTCGTCATAGGAAGTTCTACAGAGCCAGCCCTTTTTCATGCTAGTTGTAGGCCTACCCTCATGTAGGTCTTCACCTAGAACTTACATATTACCTGCTCGTCAGAAAGGCATGCCCAGCACTCACATATGATCATGTAGTAAACTACAATCCCATCAGAAAGGCCCAGCACTCACATTCACCAGCATGATAGGACACACCTACTATCATCTGTGAAATGGCTCAGCACTTACATCTGACCTACTCGTCAGAAAGGCACAACCATCCAGGAGAACACATCCAACCACATTGATGGAAGACTCCCATCCAGATAGGAACACATCCTATCACAGTGATGAGAGATTTCAGCACTTACATCTAACCTACTCGTCAGAAGGGCACAACCATCCAGGGGAACACATCCGACCACACTGATGGAAGACTCCCATCCAGACAGGAACACATCCTATCACAGTGATGAGAGATTTCAACACTTACATCTGAGCACATGGGAACACATCCCTCAGTCGCTCCAGAAAGGCTCTGCACTTACATCCACCCAGGGGAACACATCCGACCACACTGATGGAAGGGATTGCACTCACATCTGATCCTACGAGAACACATTCCAGCAATCATATCAGAATGGCCCCCAGTCCTCGACTGAGCTACCTGGTAACTGACCAGGCACCTCCATTCTCCTAGAGAATGGCAGTTGCCCTTACATCCGACCTGCTCGTCGAAATTGCCAACACTCACATCTGACATGGAAGGAACTAAATCCCTTAGCCATGAATAGAATGGTTCAGCCCTTACATCTAATCAAGTGGGAACACATCCCTCTATCACATCAAAATGGCTACTCAATCCTACACTGAGTGATCCTGGTAACTGACCAGGTGCCTCCATTCCTATAATGGCAATTGCCCTTACATTTGTCCTACTCAACAGAATGGCCAGCACTCATATCTGACATGGAAGGAACCAATCCTTTCACCATGACAAAATGGCTCAGCCCTTACATCTGACCATGGAAGGAACCAATCCTCTCACCATGTCAGAATGGATATGGGTCTCATCCCTTTCTCTTGGAAGGAACCTCTATCTGGAGAACACCAAGTCTCTCTCTAAAGTACTCAAACTTCATCCTAGCCAATGGCTTCGTCAATACACTAAGCTATCTGTTCCTCCGTCGCAACATACAGGAACTTCACTGCTCCTCTCTGCACCATATCCCTGATATAGTGATACTTGATCTCGATATGCTTCAACTTGTCATGGAACACTGGATTCTCTGACAACTTCACACAACTCTAGTTGTCACAATGTATACAAGTAGCATCCAACTGGAGATCAAATACATCAGACAGTAGCTTCCGCAGCCATACTACCTCACAACTAGCCGAACAAGCTGCGACATACTCTACTTCAGTTGTACTCAGTGCCACACAGGATTGCTTCCTGCTAAACCAAGAGATCACACCTAATCCCATACTGAAGCAACATCCTGAAGTACTCTTCCTGTCGATGGCACTTCCTTCCCTATCAGAATCAACATAACCCTCCAGGTTAATCTTCTGATTCGCATCGTACTTGATCGCATAATCAACTATACCCTTTAGGTATCTTAGAATATGCTTTGCAGCCATCAAGTGAACACTTCTCGGATCTGTTAGGTACTGGCTCAAGGTGTTCACAACAAAGAAAATATCTGGTCTCGTGTTCGTCAAGTACATCAATGACCCAATCATCTGACGATACATCGTAGCATCAATTGTCTCTGATGAAGCATCACTCAATAGCTTCAGGTTCGATGCCATAGGTGTAGCCATAGCCTTGCAATCCATCATCCCAAATCTCTTCAGGATCTCTACTGCATACTTCCCTTGTCCAAGGAAGATCCCATCTGTACTCTGCCACACCTCCATACCTACAAAGTAATGCATCATCCCCAAGTCCTTCATTTCGAACTCAGCAGCAAGCTTTCTCTTTGTATCAGCAATCAACCCATATGTACCTGTCACAAATAGATCATCTACATATAGTAGGAGGATCACTGGGTTTCCATATTCAACCTTGTAGTAAAGGTTGGAATCTTCTTTACTTTTGGTAAAGCCCAAACTGGATAGAAAGCTGTCAATCCTGCCGTACCAGGTCCTGGGTGCCTGTTTCAAACCATACAGGGCTTTCTTCAATCTGCATACATGAGACTCTCTGTCATGTGTCTCAAAACTGAGTGGCTGTTCTACATACACTTCCTCTTCAACTACACCATTCAAGAAAGCAGTCTTGACATCCATCTGGTGTATCTTCCACTTCGTCACTGCAGCCAAAGCAAGTACTGATCTAATGGAAGTGTATCTGGCTACAGGTGAAAAGGTCTCTTCATAGTCTACTCCCTCTTTCTGAGATAATCCTCGAGCTACAAATCTTGCCTTATAATTTTCAATGCTACTGTCTGCAGCATGCTTGATCTTGTAGATCCATTTGGAAGTGACAACTGACTTCCCTTTTGGTCTTGGGACAACATCCCAAACATCATTCTTCATGATCAATTGATATTCTTCGATCATAGCATCCTTCCATTCTTTCTAATCTGCCACTTCTTCATAACTGGAAAATTCTTTATCAATAAAATCACATAGTAAAGCTACATACCCGGAATTAGATTTGGTCCTCTTTCTTTCTCTGTGCTTCTCTTCTGGAGCCCCATATCTTTCCGCACCTTGGATAATTTCACGTACCCAAGTAGGTTTCCTCTTATGAGGATTATTCTCTAGAGGTGGATCTACTGGTCTTTGTGGTTCCTCGAACTCTCAATCTTCTTCTTGAGCTTCTTCATTCATGATTGTATCACGAATCCTGGGTGCTTCTGCTTCTTCTTCTTCAGGTTCTTCAGCAGGTCTCTTTCTGGATTTGTTGTAAGCTGTGCCTTCATCAAATGTCACATCCCTGTTGATGTCAATCTTCTTGTATCCTGGAAAGTAGATTCTATAAGCCTTCGAGCTTTCAAAGTATCCCACAAATATACCCTTCTTTCCTGAAGGATCTAATTTTGTTCTCTTCTCTTTTGGAATGTGTATATATACAGGACAGCAGAATATTCTGAGATGGCTGACTTCTAGTTTCTTGCCGAAGAAGACTTCTTCAAGAGTCTTGTTCTCGAGTACTCTATGAGGAGTATGGTTCTGTACATATACCGTTGTTCTAGCAGCTTCAGCCCAAAGATGCATAGGTAGATCTTGATCATGAAGCATAGCTCTTGCAGCTTCCATGATAGTTTTGTTCTTCCGTTCTGCAATCCCATTCTGTTGAGGATTATAAGGAGTGGACAACTCCCTCTTAATCCCTGATTCTTTGCATAGATCCTTGAATTCATTTGAAGTGAATTCTCCACCATTATCTGATCTAATGGTCTTGATCTTCTTTTCAGTATGGTTCTCGATCAAGGCTTTGAATTCCTTGAAATTGCTGAATACTTCATCTTTATTCTTCATAAAATAAATCCATGTCTTTCTAGAAAAATCATCAATAAAAGAAACATAGTATGCATACCCGCTAAGTGATTTTGATGACATAGGACCGCAGACATCGGAGTGGATGATTTCTAGAATGCTTTTGGCTTTGCTTTCGTTGCTTGGAAATGTCTTCTTTGTATTCTTTCCTTTCGCACATCCTTTGTAGACCCCATCATGTTTTGCTTGAATTTTTGGAAGACCTTCAACAACTTTACTTGCAATAGGTAGTGCTCTGTAATGTACATGTGCAAGCCTTCTATGCCAAAGCTCATTTGGATCTACTGTGTCATGGATCAAGGCTTGTTCTGGATGGCCCTTCAATTTGTACAAGCCTCCTTCTTATTCTCCAATCACTACCGCATCATCGATAGTCTTTCCTTTTGGCCACATGATGACTTGACCATCTATGAATGCCACCCGCATTCCTTTTGCATATAATGCTGAAATGGATAGAAGGTTCTTCTTCAGTCCTGGCACAAACAACATTTCTTTCATTGTTAGAGACTTACCAGATTCTAGCTTGTATGAAGATTCCCCACTACCTTTTATTGGATATTGGTAGTCATCTCCTAGTTTCACCTTGTGAGGTGATTCGTGTTCTGATAGTCTTACAAAAGATTCCTTGAATCCTGTCATATGTTTGGAAGCCCCACTGTCTATGAGCCAATCATCACTACCATGAGTAATGTTACTTGTGAGAGCTGATATCAGAACATACTCATCCTCGCTTGAAGAATCTTCATTTTCGTATCTAGATTTATCTCTGGATGGTTCATCATCCTCTGCAGCATGAGCATAATGTCTTCTTTTGTTGCTCTTCTTCTTGTGAGAGTGGTTCTTTCTCTTAGGACAATATTTAGCAAAGTGTCCCTTTTCATCACATGTATAAAATCTAAATCTAGATAGATCCCTTTTAGAGTGAGAGCTTTTACCTTTATAAGGTTTTCTTCTTTCCTTCTTGGAGTGAGCTATGAGGGCTTGGTCTTCACTTCCCATATTCTCTTCTCGAGCTGCTATCCGTGCTTATTCTTGAGAACATTCTTCCCATAGTCTGCTGAATTTTACCAACTTCTTTCTTGCACAGATTCCTTGGATAAAAGCATCCCATGACCTAGGAAGGCCATTCAAAGTAGTCATGACAATCTCTGCATTTTCCACTTCTTCATCAACAGCTTCTAATTGTTCCTTGATTTGAGAAACCCTTGTGAAGTATGACTGGATAGTTTCTGCATTTTGAATCTTCACATTTTTCAGCTGGTTCCTCAGGGTCATCTTTCGATTGATGTTCTTTCCTTCAAACAATTTGGTTAGGGCATCAAACATAGCTTTAGGTGTCTTGAGAGAGGACACCTATGGGATGAGATGATCCTTGATAGAATCAACAATGATTCTCTTTGCCATAACCATATTATTCTTATGTAAGGCTTTTTCCTCATCTCCCTCTAGAACTAGAACCTCCTCATGAATGTAGGAGTCTAATTCATTTTCTTCCAGGACCAGGGAGATCCTATACTTCCAAGCTCGGAAGTTATCAGCTCCCTCAAGCTTTTCATCAAGCTTGGTATGATGAGACATCTTTAAATAAGAACCTCAAATGGAAATACAAAAGATTTTAGATCTTACTAGGTTCAAGATGTCGGATTTGAAACTTGAGCTGAAATCCTGCAGAGCTGGTTTAGGAGCCAACTAGGGTTTTTCTTTTCTGGAGTTTTGTCCACCCAAATGCCTTCAAATTTTTTCCTAACTTTGATTTTGGGGAGGAGATCAATCCAGGCCTGGGCTCACTGAAAAATTCCTCTTCTACAAAAAGCCCTAATTTTCGACCCCAGTGATAGGTCCAAAACTGAAAAACCTCAGAATTGAATTCTGTTTCGACAGAAAGATGCGCCCTAGGGAGGAGAGTAATTCCACCTTACTTTTTCTGAAAATATATGGAGGAAGATCCACAAACTAGGAAGCCCTAGTTCCCGCAGCTGCACAGTGTCTTCTTCTCAGGTTAGCTCTGATACCATGTTAGTTTTTCATCAAATAAGCTAGCATTATGATCTTAGGATATTTTCACTAAGAGAATAACAAGCACAGCAATAAAACATAAGCACATCACAAGAGACAAGAGACACAAAGAGTTTTTCTCGGGGAAACCATAAAGGAGAAAACCCCACAACTTCCTTAGAGAAAGAATCGGCACCAAAACAGTAAGAGATCTCCCTAACAGTAGTAGACTTCTTGTCCCAGTAATTTCCTTCTTCACTAGTGCGCCACACTTGAGAGAGTGAATGATGTGTGTATGATAAATAGAGAGTCTCACTCTCTATTTATATTCGTCCGTTCACTTGAAGTGCATTTTCACATGTAGGCTCGACCTAACAATTACTTACCCAAGCCTACACCTTAATTAGTGTATAATAACTTAAGTGCCCCGAAACTGTGGGGACTTACCTAATGACTTGAAATGACTTGTTTACATTATTAATCTTCCCAATCGGAACATCGGGGCATGATCACATGACTCAAATAGAAACATCCCGGAATAAACATCGGGTTACAATACATAAGATACATAGAAGAATACATTCCGAAGTTACATATACATCAACAAGATGTTGAAGATGAAAATGAGGATAATTATTATGATATTGAGGATTATTATGATGATGATGATAATGTTGTTGATAATGAGGAGAACGATGACAATGATGATGATGATGATGAGTATAATGGCAATGCTGACATTGCCGATGATTATGATGGCAATGAAATGAATGATGATGATGGTGATGATGACAATGAGAATGATGATGTTGATCATCTTAAAAAATAATTTGTTATTTTTCATGCATAAATCGTGTGTGCCCTCCATGACCCTTTTCCACTAATCACATATTTTGGGTAGATGCTATTTCTTATGCCAAAGGTAATGATGAGTAATTGTTGAAAATGCCAATAATCATGATGATGATGATGTCAAGGACAATGGCGATGATGATGACATGGATGATGATTATGCCGATGATGATGACTATTGTGATAATCATGATGAATATGACAAAGATGACGATGATGATGATCATCATCATCATTTCCATCATCATCATCATCAAAAACATCATCATAGTCATTGGCATCTAGTTCATTATCGTCATCATTTAAAGCATATGGGATATGTTTACCATTTAAAGCTTGCATAACAAGTGGGATTATTCTAAAACACCCCACCAAAGTACAAAATTCAAACCACAAGGGAAACATAATATTGAAATTGTTCCCATTTTCTTTCTCCCAAGAAAACATGCTTCATTTTAGGGAATTATGTTAAAATCCATACAATCATAGTCCATCCATACTATACTTGTAATAAATGTAAATATAATAATTAATAGAATTTATAAAATAGGTAAATATTTTATAAACACCCTTATGATATATAAACTTCTTTCACCTTAATAATGGTAAAATATGTAAATATAATAATAATATATAATTAATATAAATATGTTACTATAGTTCATATGTTAAAAGATTTAATATAAATAAATATATATAGTTCATATGTTATGTGATTTAATATAATTATATATATACACATATTATTTACTTATACATTGTACAAATCAAAATATAGATTAAAAACTATGAAGTTTCATAGGGAGGCGAAGCAAAACATGAAGGATTTTTTAAATATAGATCTATGTACAACTACCCATTTCCCAAAGGGGCTTTTACTAAATCAATCTATGGATTTGGGGTTATGAGTATCAATTTGGTCCATCTGATCCATCCCCAATTCGGCCATGAGAGGATTTAATTCGGTCATGAGAGGATTTAATATTATTCCTCCCATGAGGACTTCTCAAGGCACCCAGTTGGCAACATGGGTGTCTTGATTCTTGGGTCAGGCCATTCAAAGCTTGGGTTTTGGGGATGGATCAAAGTAAACTAGGAGCTCTATCGTTTTTGATGCCTCTACTGTCTATGTCTTAGATGATGCTTTGTCAGAAACTATATAATATATTATACCTATGCTGGTGGTGTCGTTGATGCTAGGTCACCAAAATTTAGATCGATATCTCACGATTGGATTTTGTATTACTACAGATTGGCATTTACAGCTATGTTTTATGAGAGGGATTCACACAGATGGAATAATTAGGACTAGCCAGGATGAGACCGAGCTAGGAGACCTAATCTGAGTAGCCATACCTCAAACTCTATGAGGGTACATAAATTACAAGGACAAGGAGTCAAATCCATACGATCGTTGGATGTTGAGAATGAATCGGGTGAGACTGCTCTGTTATAGGGACTAATGGATCGAGCGCACAACACTGCAAAGCTTTGGCTTTATAACAAGTGGCTCTCGAACCACATATTACACAAGTACCAGTCATGATAATGCTTTCTCATGGAGCCTCTGGATGACCTCCCAGATTCCAGCTTCCACATTCCGTTAAAGAAATCAGTGCATTTTCCTTCAATAGGATCATTGAAGATGGAGAGAATTTGGGATTGAATCAAAATACCGAAGATGGAAAGAATTGGGTATTGAATCAAATCATGTGTCTTATTTATAATTTTATGTCAGGTAGCGTTATTTCTAAGGAAAAATGCAAAGGATTCTCCATCGTTGTTGTATTTTCCTATTTATCTGTTACGCCCTATGTAGAATCTTCTATGGACATATTTTGCTTATAGGCCAAATGCAAATGTTATGGCCTAATAAGGCTATGTATTTTGACCTTGCCATTGCTTAAGTTACAAAAACTATCCATGGTTAACCAAAATTCATAAAAGAGCTAGTACTATATCTTTCTCACATGCCAATATTCCCTTTATAGGGCTTTGTGGTGGCATAAGGCCCCAAACATAGTTCATGAGCCCTAAGGAAAAAATGTTTTGGCCCAATAACTCTTTTCACATCAAATCATGGCCTAGGGACTAAAATCCATACTTGGTGTGTCAAACCTCAAAATGACCGACATATCTTACTCATTGGCTAAATATTATCTATGTAGTATATAGGGCCTTTGAAGTGGTCTAGGGCATCACACATGACCCATGAGCCCCTTACCCTTAGACGTTATGTTTTGACTTGATAATATGGCCCAATCAATGATAATTATTCTTGGTCACACAAAGCTTGAAATGACCATTTCTTTCTTGTAAGCCAAAGATTTCTCACATAGAGACACTAGTGGAAAATGAGAGATTAGTGACCACGAGACCAATTTTTTTTGTCACCACAATGTTTTAAAGGGATAAATGACCAAAATTGATAATTGTAAGTGAGTTAACTAAAAACAACCAAGATAAATGACCACTTTTGGTCACGGGATAAAAAACAATGAAAAATCACCAAGATAAATGACCAAATTTGATCACGGGATATCTAGACTACACATGACCATATTACAATTGATCATTTATTTGGTCATTTTTAGTTGTGTCACTCCGGTAATGAAAAAAATTACAAATTTGACAATGAATTTGTACATTTTACTAAATTCTAACACTACAGATGGATTGAATCCATCTGCAGTGTTAGAATTTAGTAAACTGTAGACCATCCCATGTGTCACAACTTAGCCAGTAACACCAAATTAGCTATCATCACAATGTTCTAGCACATGTCCCAGGACTTCTAGACTAGATTATCATCATTGAGTTGGATCCTTCTCCTATTCCTATTATTTTGATACATGTATTCTTGCTTGCATTTCCATTTAAATTGATCTGGGAAGGTGAACAACACAGTGATTTTAGGCTCTTGAAGGTTATCCAACCTAAGGGTTCATTCAGTGGTCATATATGATCCTCCAACGAGATTTTTCCCCACATGCAGAATAAAAAACATATAGGATCCATAGGTCATGCCCATCCTCTACACCTGATAAGTGATTGAGTCCATCTCAAAACACCTACCTTTCCAATCAAGCTCCCTCCCCTTTGCTCCCAAGCATTGAATACTAAGCAGTCATGGATATCCATCTACCCACAGTAGTAAAATCCCAAATTAAAATGAGAGAAAACATAAAGAAAAAAGTAAACCTTGCATGCATTCCGACCACATTTCAACTTTTTCATTGTTTGTGTCTCGAGGCAATGGTCGAGGCAGACGAGTTTTTTCTCGCATCTCCAGCCCCCCAACTCCCACCTTTATTTATGTGTTTTTAAACCGAAAATATGAGTTACTCTATGTGGAACCAATCCGGTGGATAATTATAAAATAACTCATTCATATTGTAAATCATTGGAAGTTTTGTTTTTCCATGATTTTAGTGCATTTTTATATTATTATGATGAGATTGTTTGCATTTATGTTTTTTTTAATAATTTATTTAGAAATTTGGTTTTGATTATTTTTATTTCAATTTTACAAATAAAAGTTAGACAAATAATTTATTAAAAAAAAAACTTAAACCTGCAAATTTCCCATAATTTCACATAAAACATTTTGTTATTTCCCATGACTTAACAAAAATGCAAATTTCCCATAACTTTACATAAAACATTTCTGGAACAAATGTTTTTTCAATTATCCTAAAAGTCAGAAATGCAAATTTCTGATAACTTCACATAAAACATTTCTTGAACAAAATTGTTTATCCTAAAAGTATTTCATTTTTATAATTTCAAAAAAATATAATTTTATTAGAATATTAGTTGTTGAAGATTTATGATCAAACGAAACTATTCTATGAAGGGTATAGCTAATATCACTATGCTACCAAAAAAAACATAAACACAAATCACACAATGGAACCGCCCACCAATCTGGTGGATAATTGCCAAAATATTCAATCTTGAGATCATCTTGCATCCGTATCTGGTATTATGGGGAAAGAGTAGGGGTACAGAGCATGGAATCCTCTTCGGATCCACTAAGTGGGAGGACCTTCTCCATAAACATTTTGAACGATGGCGTTGCACGTTTGCGAGAGGCAATCAAGCAGAAGCTCACGGTATTCATGGGCAGCTACACAGATGATGTTTTACCAGTGGTTTTATGATTTCATTCCTTGCTTGTACCATTTTGTTCTATTGCTGTCGGTTTTCATGCTTGTGCAATGTGCAGGTTTAAGGCTTGGATTAAATATATTAGCCACTTCTGGATATAGGCAATTGTCATTGAATTCGAATAAATGGATTTATTTTTGGTTGGCTTTGATGCACTTTGAAGGTGAATTTGTTCTGTTTTAGATTCTTCTCAACATATTGCATTAAATTCTGAACACCATGAGAAATTTACCCCAACTTTGATCTTTAGGTGCGAAAGGCACCACTGAAGGATCTATCCAAATAGAAAACCAACTAGAAATGCAAAAACAAGGCCGTTGTTCTCAAGTACCATGTATTGCATTCCTATTATCCTCTTGGATCTCTGGATTGCATAGTGAATGCACTTCAACCTAAATTGGCCATAGAATCCTTGGGAGCTGGGACTTATACCCTCAACATCACAAGGGTTAATGTTTCAGTAGCAGTGGGTTTAGGTTTTGTTCAAGATTCTATAACGCATATAGTTTTTTTATCAGAAACCCCTTACGATATTTGCAGTGCCCAAGGTTCTCCTTCCTCGGTAAATGTTTGGAAAATAGTCTCTTGTTCAATCCCCTAACAAGTCTCTGTCTCCCCGGGTGCTGTTTCCTTCCCTTGCTCTAGAAGCTTCTCCTCTCCTTGCAATTCCTCCAACCCCACCTAATGTTGTTCCTAACCCTCCATCATCATATGTACCTCCTTCTGTTGCTGCTCCATCATCATATTCTCCTTCCATTGGTGATATCATGGGGCACCACATTTTTTATCTCCCTCACAACATGACCAAACAAGTAGGGCACCGACTAGTTTGATTATCTATCTTGGCTATCCATTTTTGCAGAGAGGATATTTTCCTTAGCGTGAAAGGTGCTTTGAAGCGGGCATAAAAGTTGATTTTTTTCCGATGTGGATCAAAGGAGAATTTGATCTATTATGAAAGTATCCCTTTCAAATAAAATTCAGGTATCAGACCCACTTGAGAATAAGTTCATTCTACCCTCCATAAAAAGGGCCTAAAAAAAGGTTTTTCCCTTTTTAGATGTAGTTTATCTGAACATATAAGATGCAAGAAGGATTCTCCCATTTCTAGTGGCATTATGAGATTAAAGAGTTCTTTTCATTTTGTGAATGACGAGTAGGTTTGGGAATACCTTAGGCTTGCATTTTCTTTATCCCATTTTTTTTTTGGAGTTCCTCCTTAATACAGTCACTTTTAGATTTACCATCAAAAGTTTATAACTATTAAACTTTTAAATGATACGATTACCTACACGCCCACCTAAATTCATGAAGGATCAAGCATAAAACTTTCAGGGGGGCGGCAGGAGACAACAATTTACAAGCACCCATAGATCACTCCAAATGAATTCAATTAACTGTTTAATTGTTTAAACTCCAAAAATGATTTTCAAATATTGAATTAAATATTTTTTAAAAATGTCATCCTTTTGATTAATCTTGTCCATCCAAAATAAAAGAATATGTAAATTTCATCCTTTTGAATAATACATGAGCTATTATTTCGCCGAGCTCTTTCCATTTCATCAAAACGCCTAGGGCTAGTCCAACAGGATTTGAGAAGAGAACTTGTTAAAGTCTTCTTTATGAATGTCCCTCCAGAAGTTCATTCTACTGAGGAATGGTGCTGTAGCTTAATAGATATTAATTTGAATATTTTGGAAAATTGATGCAGATCCAATCTTTGATAGAAGCATCAAATTATTCTGCCACTTTATAGGCATTAGTGGAATTTCACATTAGATCTGGTTCCGTGAGCGGTGGTAGCTATTCCCATAACTTGATTTTAGTGAAGCGAGGTCTAGACATGGTCAAAGTGTTATTTGAAAGATTACTTGTTACAGGGTATGCCTTCATATTCATTCTTATTTTTTCCATTTTCTGCTCATTCAAATCGGAGAGAGAACTATTCTCCAGGGTGTAACATACCATTCATTTAAATATCAAACCTAATTAAAAATCAATGTAATGAGGATCCTTAATTTGTTGGAACTTTCCCTTTACAACAAACATGATTGTAATAGAGTTATGATCCTTACAAGTGAATTTATGCATATCTATAGACAGATAGAAATTATCTTTTTGTTTTTTCCAAATATTTTTTTTTATATTTTATATTTCATAATGAAATTAAAATATACATTAAGGAGCCTAATAGCTCTGTGATGGAGATTATCTTCATTCAAAGGCTATGGTGAATTAATATATCCTTCTTCTTTTGTTGATGGAAATGAAGCTTGTCTTCATTTACCTACTTTGTTCTCCATTGTGGATCAACTGGAATATTGAAATAAAGTTATGTGCCTACCTTTGAATTCATTAGTCCTAGGCCACAAGAGATTCGAGAACTATTAAAACAAGGAAATGCCACATCATTTTTCTGGTCGAGACTTCCAAGTATGCAAAAGACGATCAAACTATGAGAGAACATAGTTTTTTTATACATGATAAATGGGGTAGAAGTAGAGGTTGGTGTAGATATGTAGTGAGATTTTCCTCCCCTTCTGCATTGATGAATTGACTTTGAAAGAGGCTCATGCATGCTGACACTTATAGATGGCATATGGGGTGGACTTAGAGGTTGATTTAGCTTAGTGGCCTATCCACGTTCACTAACCACAAATTTAGTGGCTAGAATAGTTATATTATGTCATAGGTTTAAATCCAAAGAGGACCTATAATAATTTTATTATGTCATAGGTTCAAACCGAAGATTCAAGAATACCTAGGGACGTATGTACGCGATTCTTTAATAAACTACTATTTTAATTTAGACCATTTACATTATAGTAATTTTTATCCAAATAAATTAAGAAATAAATTATTAAAATTATATAAATCCATTTTTACAATAAAATATATATTTAAAAATACAATTAAAAAAACTTATATTTCTCCTAAATAAATTAAAAATAAATTGTTAAAATTATATAAGTCCATTTTTACAATAAAAATATATACATAGAAAAGAAACAATTTACCAACCAAAATTTATAATAAAATTGAGAAAACAAAAATAATTTAAAAAAAAAATAGATAAAGGAAAATGCCCTACTAGCTCCAACAAAAAGAACTAACCCTATAGATGATTAAATCAAAATCCAAACTAAAATGATGATGGGAATGGGAAGCATGACTAGCTATGACCATATTTGCAGGCAATGTTAAACCCTTTTGTTGAATGCTAGCAGGGATGCAACTCGAACCCCAGTCCTTCATATCCTAAATTACCATTGCTGAAGTGAAAAATATTCCATGCAGTCTTTGAATTACAACAATATCGGGAATGCTGGTCTCAATTCCAGAGGCTATTATGTGTATTTTTTTCATAGACCGATCATGGGTTCAATTCCCAGTAATTTGGATCCCTGACCAAAATCTTCTCTGATGCCACGGGTTCAAAAGAGAAGAGTCTTGATAATTTGTTGGAAAAGGAACTCACTGATCTCAAGTTGGATGATAATGGCCACGAGTTCCTTGAAGAAAAAGAGGAGGAGGAAAAGGTGAAACTTTGGTGGAAGGGAAAAAGAAGCAATGTTTACTAAAGATGCTTTGCTTGCGGAGCTCACCGAAGAGGACAAAAATACCTACATAACTATCAGGTCAACTACTGCAAACTCTTACACACTCATTACTGTTAAAGTTCTGGATGGTTTTGAAGTTTACTTTTTCCTACCAGTCGTTTTAGGTTTTGAAACCCAGTCAATTTTTAGCAGCTAATAGTTAGTATTTCACTATTTAAAGAACATGTATTTACATGGCCAATCGGAAATGAATACCATTCTATTTTTTCATGAAATAAATGCATTTGATTTTAACAAATGCACATAGAGAGAAATATTAGAATGCTTCTATTTTGAGGACCAGCGAGTAATGGTCGTTGCATATAAATCTATGTGAAAATGATATTATTCCTTAAACATTTCTATGGTTGATCATGTGAACACAAATGTGTCAATGCTAATGGAAAAAGGTGCCTAGGATTAACAAGTATCTGTGTTATCTAGCAATGATTTTTAGGGGATACACTATAGAGACAGTTTTGTTGATGCCCTAAAGATAAAATATTGATTTATCCCTCCATTTCTAGAGTTCATAGTTTAGCTTCAACAATTATCTTTCACATCCAGTGATTTCCTTGGATGGTAGAAGAGTTGCTACGAGGGGTTCCTTACAAATCCGTTAGCTAGCCTCTCAGGTCAGGGAACTCTCCCACCTACACTATTAGGCTCTGCACCAAAAATTTATTCTGATTGACAACATTGTGTACTCTTCCATTGATTCGGACTAAGACCGATCCCCTGTCTTCATTGTGTTCCTATTCATTCTAAAAGTATTCTTAAATATTGTATACTATTTCCCTCATTGCTTAAACCCTTCATTTTTTTTCTCTGTTTTTCTTCCGTCCATTGTCAATATCCTGGATTTATTACATGCTTAAGGGATGTAGTAGGAACTAATTCTTATTTTGGTACTTGTAGTGACAGTATTCTAGAACCACATTGACCTTTCTTTGGTCATTGGTGGACATTATTATAATTTCAATTCATTTTGTGAATGCCAGGGGTAATTTTGTTAATTTTCTCTAACATAGGAATCTCTAGAATATGATAATGTTATTTGTGGGACACTACATTGAGGCAAGATAAATTGGTTTTGTAGAACCCCATTGACCTTTCTTTAGTCATTGGTGGACATTAATATAACTTCAATTCATTTTGTGAATGCCAGGGGGTAATTTTGTTAATTTTCTTTAACATAGGAATTGCTAGAAGATAATAATGTTATTTGTGGGCAACTACATTGAGGCAAGATAAAGTGGTTTTGTAGCCTTACCAGGGGTCGATCACAAGTGTTAATTGAGCTCTATAATGTGGGTTGGTCATAAGTGGTATTTGAGCCCCATATTGTCGGTCAACTATTGTGTTGGTAATGGTGTTTTTTATTTAGATTGTATGAATATGGGTCATAGTGATGGAGATATAATTAGTTATCATTTCAATATATGTTCTTATTTATTTGTATGATCTATATCCTGGGATATTTTTAGATGTCGGCAGAGCAGGATGAAGCAAGCTTGAATTATGACGATCATGTGTGAGTGTGTGAATTTGTGTGTAGATGATAATGGCATAAACTTAGTTATCTTGGTGATGTTGTTAAATTTTCAGACCATGGTAAACAAACCCGCGATATCAATCAAAACTTAGGTGATTAAAATTGTTTGACCCATCAAAATTATGAGTATAGGAATGCTAAATCTAAGAACACGTAACTATGAAAATATTAAGAGCAAGCTACAAAATTGCAGTGAACAATCACACCACTCTTTATTAACTGAAAAGAAGGAAAGATTACAGCAGCTCCCTAATCACTACCTTAAGGTAAAAAATAAATGAATAACTCTCACCAACTTTTCCTTCTTTTATAGATTCACTCTTTATTAACTAAGAAGAAGAAAATATTAAAACAACTTGTTAATGAGTAGTTCAAGATAAAAACTAAATGAATGACACTCACCCACTCTGCCTTCTTTTATAGATGAAGAAGGTAAGGTTTACAAAAATAAAGCACTTGAATTTAGAAGCAAAACCTGAAATCCTAAATTTATTCTTGAGAAGTGCACTCTCCATGTGTGAGCAATTTTTTTGGAATAGAGTAAGTTGTTCTAATTCTAGAAATCCTTCAACCCATGTGCCTTAGTCAACTCTAGAAAACACCCTAAGGTTGGCTCCTTTTCCTAAATTTGGAGAAGCAAAATATAAAATAAGTAAATCTACCTTCTAATTAAATCCACGGTTAAATATGGAGTAGTTTAATAACAACAAAATGATACAATTGGAAATGGTCTACAACATGCATGTGCCCTATCTGTCTAACTACATGATGCTTCTCAAGACAAACTAGTGTTGTTCCCTCTCTATTTTGCATAGAAACTAAAGAAATAATTTGTCATCTTTTTTGTGCCTCTACAAAAGAATATATCCACAACAACAGGTAAAACTAACCCTCCCTCATTGCAAGGAAAGTGTTCTCTATTAAGCTAAGTCTCTCCTCAACACCTCAAAATTCTCTTTTTCCACGGGATTAGTTAAAATATCACTTAAGAACTATTGCTCCCTTCTGAACTGTATATTTGAAAAATGGTACTAAATGTTGATATACTTGGAGCACTCAGGAGACTCTAGATCCTTAGAGAGATCAATACAACTCTGATTTTCATAGTACACTATAGTGGGATCCAGCATCTGATTGTCATAGTACCCTATAGTGGGATCCAACGTATGAATGGTCAACTATGCTATCAACTTGTGAATCCAAATAGCCTCAGAATTAACAGAATTTACTACCATATACTCTGCCTTTGTTGAACTAAGTGCAATTGCTTCCTGCATCCAGCTGAACTAGGAAATCATACTCAAGCCCAAGTTGAAACAAAACCCTAAATTGGTCATCCAAACACTTGCATCTCTTGAATAATGAGAATAAAGAAAACCATGCAACATCAACTCACCATCTTACACATTTCTCAAGCCATAATGAACTATGCCTTTCAAGTACTGAAGTAGATACTTTGCAGTAGTCCAGTATATCTGTCAAGGTTGAAGTTGAACCATGAACTAGCTTAACGTATTCACTTCAAAACATATATACACAAGGCATCCAATCCATTGTCTATACATAGAAGGATCTTTTGAATCTTAATGTAAATCAATGTATAACTTCAGATTTAGAACCATATGATCAACAATTGTTAAATCAAATCAACTATATCCATTGTCTAATTTTCAGAGATTATGGCTTGGGGTGCTTAGCAATATGAATAAATATATGAAGGAAAAACTTATGGTTCTATCTTAGCCAAAATCCTCTTGCAGTAATCCCACTTAGATATTAGGAAGTTGATTTCTGTGTATGTATGTTTTAGAAATTTTGTTGTTGTTGATGTAGTCATCTTGGACCACAAATAAAGAAGATGTGGTTTCACATATGTAGGTTGAGATATGGTGTCACTATATCCACGTGCAACTACCAAACCAACAAATTAGACAGACCTTTACTTGTAACTTTTTGGCACAACCCAACTTAGATAAAGAAACTTTATACTTTAGGCCATTCTCCCTTCATCTAGTGCTAGGTTTCTTGAGGTCTATCCCTCCACCCGAACCAGCCTTGGTAATTCCAAGTTGCATCATGATGTGTTAAATAACAAATATTTATTTGGTTGTTGTACTTTTTTGGAAATGGATTTGCCATTATTGATATAGATTTATCCACGCTTTATAATTTATTATCATCTCAATTAGTATTTTAGAAGATGAGTAGGCTTTTATTAGATTTAATGTGCTTGATTGAAAATGCTATTTTTGATATTTTTGATATGTTTTAGATGTGGAGAGATCTCCTGTGTAATGGTGGTTTGGTGGATATACTGATTTAACTCCATCTTACGTGTTTGAAGAGGATGTCAAGCATTTCTATATGGTAAGGGACCAGAGAGTAAACTATTCCCTTACATTGCCACTTAGCTAAATATCATAATATGTAATAGATCCACTTCAAAATGCTTCTTTCGAATGCATATAATGATGCAGATAAAACTATAGGTTTAGAAGAGTGAGATCATGACTTTTGGATGAATGTTATTTATGTCACATTTAAAAAGCCACCAATGATTATATTTCTTACATAATTCTAGCTACATTATTGACATGGAACCTTTGTTAGGGATATCATGCTCACTTATAAAAGTGGCTAAAATTATGAATATATATTTATTTATCACTTTAAGCTTGAATACATGTGGTAGGACCAGAAAGACAAGTTTTCAGTCCTATTAACAATAATATTTCTGATTTGCAGCTTGGGGGGCATGACATCCTGTAATTTTTCTTGGTTACCTTACTCTTCTTATTTTACAGTTTACTAGATTTAGGGTCCATTTATTGTATGATAGTATACAGAGTGTCATGGTATTCTTTTGTTAATTACTGTTGTGCTAATGGTCTCTTTAGTAGGCATCGAAAAAATTTATGTGTATATTGCATCCATCTATTCAGTATGTACTATGGGTATTGTACCATTATCTGTCATTTGAGTTGGTCCCAAAAAATTGATGCTAAATGTTCTTCCTAGTTCCTACAAAGGAAGTTGAGTTCTTCCATATTTCCTGGCCGCATAGAGTTTTTCACAACGCACTCATTATTCTCTCCACAATTTTGTGTACTGCACCTTTAGCCTTATAAAAGGACTAAAATTTAAACGTAGAAGTTCTAAAGGTTAAACTTAGAATTCTTTCATTGGTAAAAGAATATGAGTGGTTGTGAATAGTGAATTTTGCATTATTGGTCCTTTGGACTTAGGTGAGTCAAGTCAAGTCTCAATTTTTGAACTTCTGTGAAATCCTTAACCTTGTTATACTAAACAGTTACCTCCCCGGTTAATGTTAATGCATTCTATTCTATATGCAGGTTCAGAAGCAAGCATGTGATAAGTTTGATCCATCTTTCTATCCAAAGTTCAAAAAATAGTGCAATGATTATTTATTTATTAAGGTACACCTCGACCTTTATTTCAATAGGTTTCTTAATAGTTCATTCTTTATATGATATTGTGCTTTATCCACTATTTTCTACTTCTACAACTCAATAGAATTTATGAAATGATGGGTACAAGTTCAAGAAAATCCTGTGTAGGCAATTACAACATTTTGAAAAATTGACACACATGAAAGAAAAACACAACAAATCTTATACCCATGCCTAATAGGTTCAATGGGATTTGCTTTAGTAGTATTAGTACTCCCAAACATTGTATAGTAAACACTATAATGATAAGGACATCCCACACAAGAAACTTTATACTTTTCAAAACTCAATCCCTAATGTAATGGTGATTGATCTCCCTTGTGACAAGTATTCAGTTATGTGTTGTCAAATATCTTATGCTTTATAGATGCCATCATTCTCTTAGATTATAGGCCAATGAGAACAACTTATAAAGTTCTAAAACATTGCAATGTGGTCTTATATTGTTCATTTTGCTTCTTGTATATCGACATGATCAATTTATGTTGTCCAACATAACAATGTTCTAATTAGGAATCTAACATCAAACACATGATGCAATTTTTTATGGGCTGGTTGATTAGGATTTTGACTTAATTGGATTATTATTTCTTGTAAGTGCATTCTAAGGGTTGACTAACCCTATAGACTGTAGTTTTCACTATGTAGTGCGTTTTGTGTAATGTGTTCCTCGACAAATAGTTGTGTAGTGCAAAAGATAAACATAGAGAAAGAATTGACAATACCTAATTCAAGTGATTAACTATACTCATTAATGTCATAAAATCATTATGTCATTGCACATAAACGTTTCTTGATGGTATACCATATTGAGTCTCTAAACAAGACCCAAAAGTCCCAATTTGCAGATGTTACCATTATATAAAGATGTTTCCTAGACCTATAATAACAAATTGGTTGGTATAACTTGTCAACTTTTAGGATTGGCTCTAGTTGATATGTCATAGACTCATAGGTTGATCCACTCCTCTATAAGTATGTTGTGTTGAGAAAAGTGAGGTGCGTTCTACAACCTAGTAATGAAGAGATTGTAATGTCTCTCCCTTCCATTAATTCTTGGAGAACATTATGCATAAACCATTTAAGATCATGTTTTAAATTAAATCATGCCACATTCAACCTTAAGACTTAATAAAATCACATAAATTCAAACAAGCATAAATCAATTGTCTCAAGTTCATCATAAACCATAAATTTCCATCAATTCCTTAGTGTTTAGGACACAAAATGTCAAATATAAGATGAGATGAGCCTTATAATTAAACAATTTAGTGGTCCATTGTCACCCCCAACATGGTGGATCCTCATGCAAATAAAATTTTCCCTCAAAAATTGATTATTTTCCCTTCTTAATTTGCTTGCCCTGAATTTCGATCCTTGCATGATTGTCTGAAATCATAAGCCATAATATGGGTGATGGAGTCCGTGCCATGCTATATTATTGTTTTTATTATTCTTTCCATATTTTTATCTCTCTAACTCCACTATCAGTATTGGTTGGCTTAAATTACCTTGTAAATCCAAAGTTCTTCTTTGATGATGGTAAAACATTTGTCCCAAGAGTTTTTTGGATTACTCCTATAGCATTCTGTAATAAATTATTTGACCCGTTTAAACTAAATATTATTTGATGAAATTTTTATGGGAGATATAGGAAAAATTTTTCTACACCTTGCAAAACTTTTAGACTCATTTTACGAGGCATGTGTGAGAACTGATCAAAACACCAGACCTACTCACTTTTTTCTGAGTTGGCTGAACTGCTCCTGTAGTGGAATGTAATTAAATTAGTTTTCCCAATTAAAATCAATCTTTATCAATTAAATTATTAGGGAAGACATGTGAATATTTCCTTTACACTATATAAAAATTTCAGACTCATTTTGCAAGGAATGTGTGAGAACTGATCAAAACATTGGACCTACTCACGTTTTTCTGAGTTGTCTGGACTGCTCCTGTAGTGGTCTGTAATTAAAATTTTTTACCCAATTAAACTAAATATTATTTAACGAAAATTTTAGGGAATATACATGAATATTTCCTTTACACTGTGTTAAAATTTCAAACTTTGATTCAAAGGAAATAGTGAGCATTAATCAAAACACTGGGCGTACTCGTTTTTTAAGATGACTTTGTCTCTGATTTTGATTTATTCTTGCTCTTGAAAAAAATAAAAATTCTACTTTATAAGTTGTCTAGGGTAATGGTATTATTCAATAATCATTTTTATATTTGAAACATACAAGGCTAGGTTGAGTTCCTACCTGTTTTTTCAGTCTGAGGTGTTGGATTTCCCTTGACCCTTGTTTCCTTTTCTAAATCCTTCTAAGTTCACCTTGTTCTTCCTTGTGTACCGCTTCTTGAAATTGCCCCTTTATTGCACTTAAAAATTTAACAATTTATGGTTTATCCTTAGATTTCCCTAATCAATTTCTATTCCTTAGTCTCTTGAGGAATTTTGGCTTCTCTGTCAGGCTCTCATCTATGATCAATTCAGGGATTAGATGATTTTTGATCTTGTTGATTATGATAGGTTCATTGAGTTGAATCTCAAAGTCTCTTAACATAGTAGAATAATCTTTTCCCCTTATTTTTTGGAAATGTTGATCAAATTCAATGGCCACACAGTCATCAAATCCTTTCAGTCTGTTGAAAATACTCAAGCGAGAGTGATTCTTGAAGCATTTGTGGCTGGGTTATTTTGGGAATTTTGGAAGGTGCAACAGTGTCCACATTCAAATACCATGATATTGGGCTTGAGTATACACCAAGGAGGGATCAGTTGAGCAAGAAAGTCAACTATTCTAAGAAGAGGTCAAGTTATTGAAAAAACTGGCACATGAAGGGCGAGTTGTTCCCAGTGACTCAGGATGTGAGGAGGACGCAGCACACAGAGGCTTATTTCATGCTTCTCATTTCCATCATAGCACAATAAGTATATCACAATCTTGTTAAGAATAGACTGCATTATTATTACACTCAACAATAGGGATCGTGTGAGTTGAGAAGGTACACTCAGTGGGTAAAGAAAGGGAGTTCCTGTAGTGTTTTACAAGATATTCCTTATCTAACTGTTGAGAAACTTAAAGAGGTGATCTGTTGTTGCTTGAGTAAATCCTACAGTGGTATATTGTGTCCCAACCATCCCTATCAGTCTTACATTTCAAGGGAATCTTCTATAACACTATCATATATTTGTATTGTGGCCCAAGCAATTCCTATTTTCAGATCTGAATATTCTAGCATAATGTGAAAGCTTTTCTCAACAATTATCTACGACATATTTCTGATCTCAATCATTATAAATATTTCTCAAGTGTTATCACATTTCATGGCCATATTACTTGGGTGTTACAACGTCCATCTCCATATATGTCAACAGTTTGTTACAAGCATGTAAAATGCACTCTCTTTAATATATATCAGAAGTTTGGATGTCCGTTTATTAACCATTTAATTCTTTGTAAATGTTGTTTCCTTGTTATAGTTTATAAGCATGTTGTATGAAACATTTTTTCAAGCTATGATATTGTACTCGAACAAACTCCAAATTAAAACACAGTAGTAGAGTGTTATCAATGCTAACTTGAGAACTCCTACAAACTTTCAAAGTATACTTCGAGAATAAAAAATGATCACCAGTACTATCATACTTCCATATCCTATTTGCTTGAAGAGAATAATAAATGCTTGAAACAAACTTAGACTATGGAAACAAATTACATTAGCTTGGGAGGACGGGTATTAAATATTGTTAGTTTTTTTTTCAAATTAAGAACTCTTTTTTGGTGAATTAATCCACCTTTTCAAGTGCCATAAATTCAATTCTTCAGGAAATTGAATTTAACTTCAATCTGGGCTCTATTCCATACCCACAACACAAATTCCAATTGAAGGTATGGATGACCAGATTTTTTTGTGTAATTTCATGATAAATTTTCATTTTTTCTATGTTATCTTGGTATTTGATTAGCCTCTTCCTAGTTCCATTTTAATTCATTTGTATTTGTTGTATACATGATTTAGGTCTCAGTCTTGCTCTATTGATCATTGCTCATCCATTGTAGTTTGTGAAGTGGTTCTCAGTTTCCACATTTCTTTGTGTAAAGCAGTGAGAATTCTATAATTTTTTTTTTTGTTTTGGTTGGAAGACTAACCCTAATTATCAAATATTTAGGCCTTACTTAAGAGGACTTGCTAGGATTTTTTGTATGTATTGAATACTTCTTGGCATACAAAGTTCAAACTAAACAAGCTCCTGTTTACAACAAGTTTTATCTACCATACAAACTAACCAAGCTCTTGTTTACAACAAGTTTTACCAAGTAAGTAAACCTACTTGAACCACAAATCAAGACCCATTGACAACCTAAACTACATTTTTACTGTATACAGGCTCTATGATCTCCGTGCTCTTCTTCACCATTAGTGTTGTTTTCTCTCTCTCCGTGTTTCTTCTATGTGAAACCTCCAAAACCCATTTCATGTACCATTCCCTTTTCTTTTTGCATTTCTCATTTCACATTTTTGGTAACATAGCATTACATCTGTAGGCATTGTTGTAGGAAAAACAAGGCGGATGTGCAATCTATTAGAATGGAAACTAATAGTTTCCATATGCAAGTGTTTAGAATCTTGCTATTCCAAATGTGTTGGTTCTGGATGAGAAAAAATAATAATATTGAAATGTATGTCAATAGGCATGATAGGAAAAACACATGACAAATTATACATAAAAAAATAAAGGTGAAACAATATTTTAGGGACAATGATGAAATCTAATGTGTTAATATTTCTCATCTTCCCGATTCTTAAAGGGTTCTAGCTCAATGGAAGAGCGCCTGCCTTATAAGCAGGATGTCAGTGGTTCGATTCCTCCATGCCCTAATGATATTACAATTTATTTCTAAAGGTAAAAAATGTAGTAGTGCAAGATTGATGCAATATTAGACGCAACACTAAATGCAAATGAGGATGTAAAAGTAGACGTCACACAAAACACAAAAGTAGATGCAAAAGTGGATATTATGTCAGATGCAAATGTGGACACAAAAATGGATGTTACACTAATCGCAAAATTGGATGCAAAAAAAGACTCAACACTAGACACAATTAATGACTCAAAATTAGATGCAATACTAGGCCCAAAACTAGATGCATCAGTAGATGCAAAAGTGGAATCCTAACTAGACGTAAAATTGGACATTAAATTGGGCACAAAATATGGTGTATCGATGGACATAAAACCAAGTGTAACACCAGGTGAAAAACTGGAGGCAACACTTGGCGCAAACAAAAACTTAAAACAAGACACAATATTGGATGCAAGATGGGACAAAACATTGGATGTAAAACTAGACGTAATATTGAATGCAAGATGGGATGCAACATTGGACACAAAATTGGATGCAATATTAGATACAAACATGGTTGCAAACCAGTCACAATATCAGGCACAACACTAGGTGCAACATTGGACTCAAACATAGATGCAAAAAAAGACATCAACCAGGATGCAACACTAGGTACAAACCTAGATGCAAAATACGACGTAAAACGAGATGAAACATCAAGCACAAACATGGATACAAAAAAATATGTAAAACAAGATGCAAATTAGATGCAAAAGGGGATGCAACATTATAATTAAAATTGGATGCAAAACTAGATGCAAAACAAGACGCAATATTGGGCCCAAAATTGGATGCAAAGCTAGATGTAATGCTAGATGCAAAAATTGGACACTTAATTTGATGCAAAACATGGTGCAAGACTCGATGAAAAACTAGGAGCAAAATAAGACGCAAAATTGGATGCAAAACTAAGCATCAAACTAGGTGCAAACAAGGATGTAACAAAGGATGCAAAAAAGATGCAAAATTGGGCGCAAATAAGGGTGTAACAAAAGATGCATTAAATTGGGCACAAAAATGGAGACAAAAATGGATGTTAAAAAGGATAGGAAAAAAGATGCAATGGACGGCATTTTATGAAATTGTACAATAGCGCTAGGTTTAGCGCCGGATTGTTCACCAAAATTGGGAAAAAATTACACTAAAATCCGGCACTAAATCCGACGCTAAATCCAATTTTTGTTGTAGTGTGTTGTCGATGATTATTCCAGGTTTTATTGATGAAAATTGTTTTATTTATAATTTAGTTGTGGCATCTCATTTGTCATAATATGTATCTTAATTTCATATATATATATATCTATTATTTTACTCTTTTTCATGGTTTATACATCTGAATGATTCTCATAATGATATATTTTATATGTTCTTCAAATTATGAATCAGGTAAGTTCCAAGTCAAAGATATGAATGCATACATTGAACCTCTTATAGATGAGCTACTGAATTTATGGAATGGCATAACTATGTATGACGTATATAGACCAATACGACAAAGGCAATTTCAATTCCATGCGATGGTTGTATGGACAATACATGATGCCCATGGGTTAACTTCATTTTGTGGTTTGTAATTTTAAGTTCCACTTTAATTGCATTTAATGATATGGAGTAGTTAGAATATTTTATAAATGATTATATTTGACATAGATATTCCATATGTAAATATTGTAGGTCTTCAGAAAAAGGGTAAATTTGGATGTCCAGTTTGTGGTCCTAAGATAAAATCTCGACATTCAAAAATCCTAAGAAAGGAGGTGTTTGATGAGTATAGGCATTTCCTCTCTAAGAATCACAGGTATAGAACAAATGAAAGAAATATTTTCAATGGAAAGCAGGAGACTACATTAAAACCATGGAGAATGACAACTCACCTTTGGAAGATGCAATACAATAGAAATCGTCATCATGGTACGTATGGATCATCGTATATGAATTTTTATTGTGAGTTGTTTGTTGTAGTGGCCATATTTGATTTATGATGTAATTTATTAATTATAAACTAATATTCATGATGTCCATCATGATCATGAAGGCATTAATGGTCTTCCACGAGGAATGAAAAGTTATCCTATTCAATTCAACAGGTTTCCCTACTATGAGCACCTACAAATTGCTCATTTGTTTGATACAATGCATATTGGAAAGAATGTTACTGAAACCTTATGGTGACTACTAGAGCTAAGGAGGGAGAAAGATAAAGTTGTGAAAGTGTGCAAAGACATTCAAGAAAGCAACCATGCAATGAAAGACGTCATCCAATTTCATACCAATGGAGAACAAGTTAATATAAACTCAATTCCATGGATGTTTACGGAGCAACAAAGCAATGTTGTCAAAGAAGTAATGCAGAAAATTAAATTTCCCACCGGTTTTTGTGAAAAATTGAAGAATATCATAACTAAAAAAGGTGATTTTGCAAGGGTCAAAACACATGATTGGCATGTCTTCATCAAGGTAATTGTTATTGTTATGTCCATATAATTTTTTCTTGTTTGTATACTCTTTTTTTAATAAATGGCGTGGTTTGTATATTGATACAGTATTTTATACCTCTCTCTGTCCGGGACAACTTCGATAACAATGTCAAACAAGTTATATATAATCTTGGTAAATACATGAGGTAACTAGGGATTACTTGCATGTGCTTACTGTTTCTTTAATTCTCTATATAATAATTTATATTTGTTTTTTTTGTGCACTATTTTAGCATATATTGTAATTTAATGTTTATTTTTGTTAAATATCATTATTGGTTTGCATCAATTGTAGATGGTTGACATATAAAGAAATCCATAAAGAAGATATAAAGTATTGGAGGAGATAAATTCCTCGTCTCATGTGTGAAATGCAAAAGCATCTACCATCGGAATTTTTCAATGCACAGGAACACTACCTCATACACCAAGTTGAGGAGATTGAGTTGTGTGGACCTGTGCACTCAAGGTCCATGTGGATGGTTGAGAGGCACTTGAAATTTATGAAGGGTTTGGTGAGACAACTAGCACATCCGGAGGGTTCTATGATGGAAGGATATATGGTATACCAAAACATGTTGTATGTTAGTGAATATCTTCCTATTTTAGCATCAAAGCTCAATTTATGCCGCATTTGTGATCCAGACTCCAATAACAAATTTGAAGGGGAGCAACTGAAGGGGAAAGGTATATTGAGGAAGCTGAAAGGTAATTATTAGCTACTGGATTTTTATTATATCCTTCATATTCTAATTGTATTTTCTAGTCATAATTGCTTCAATTAAGAGCAGATACGTCTTTGTTCAGGAGATTTACACCTTTCTTTGATTTTAATGGTTATTGTCATTAAACAGTTGGTCAAGAATGGGATGCAATTCATTTATACATCGCAAACAATATTGACTGGATGAAGGTATGGATTTAACGATGCAGAGAATCGAGTCATGGAATATCATGGGAAGATGTGGCTTCATTGGTAAAAGAAGCACAACGCAATGGAGAGAACAATCTAATAGAAAGGGAAATCGATTTGGCATATGGTGTAAAAGATAAAATGGCAAGTATATAATTAATCAAATATCCCTCTAAATCTTTTATTTTGTTTGATACTTATTGACGTACATGTTCTTTTTTTCCATGTATTGTTGCATAAGGATTGATTGGTTGTGTAATTTTTTCGTGTATTGCTTATTACAGGTAAAACACCATAAGGCTATGGTCTACAATAGAGGTAGATATTGGATCAAAAAATTGGATGAAACAAAGAAAACATCAGATTCTGGGGTTTTGGCTATCTTTGAGGTTACCAATGTTTCATCTAGAACTGACAGACATCCAGAAGTCTCAGAAAATTGATACTATGGGTATTTGGAAGATATTATACAGTGTGACTTCAAATCCTTAAAGGTAGTTCTATTCGTTGTCAAATGGTACAGGTTACGATTGAATCAATGTGATCCCGATAGAACTATTATTGAACATGATAATGGATTTACCATGGTAAACACAAGGTTGTTTGAGCCAGGAACAAATTCCTATGTTCTTCCAAGCCAATGTGAATAAGTATTTTACTCAGAGGTTCCAAGTAAAGCGGGTTGGTCATTTGTTGTAAGACACGATCCAAGGGGAAGGCCGGTAAATTATAACCTAGATGATGCAGAAATAATAGATCAATTCTATGTGCAATGATGCTAAAAAGAAGCACAGGAAATAGATCTTGCTACTAAGAATTCTCACAAGCATACACAGGAAAAATAGAGAGAAGAAAAGAGACTGAATCACATGAATGAAGAGATGGATATTGGTGTGTATCCTTCCAATGAATAATGATGAATAATAGTGTACATAAATAGTACATCCCTCATAGGAAAATATAATTGTATGGAAACCACTCATAAAGCTCAAAAAGGTTGACTTACAAAAATATAGTAAACCCCCATAGGTGGCTAAAGCACTTCCCAAATATATCAAGGACCTCACGAGTTGGAAAAAGCATGAGTGAGTTTTCAAGGAGATGGAAAAACAAGCTAATCCTAGAAAATGGAGAAAAACTAATGGAGGATGGTTTGGAAACAAAAGCTCCCAGTTTCCTAGTTGACTAGCTTTTATCTTATCCATAGAAAAGCAGGAAAAACAGAAAAAGAAGAATAAAGCAGAATCTGCTGTAAAGTCCTGTATACTAATTCTGGATGGTCAAAAGGTGGTCAAGATCAACCTAGAATTGGAAATAAATAATTCCTAGGACATAGATGGCATGTATTGACTTTAAGGTGCAAGTGGATGACAACTAATTAAGCTAGTGGGTGAATAATTAATCAAATAATGATTAATTATTTTATCCTAAGTTGTGAGTGGGTTTAATATATTCCAACACCCCCCTATAAGTCTAAATTTATGATGGTATGACAAAAAATATGGATGCATATGGATGCACATAGGGCCCAGCAACAAGGCTATGGTCACCCTTTAACAATTATTATGTCCAGAAAAGTGAGGAAAGAGGCAAAACCACATGGGGAAAATCCTCCCTCAAGATAGGACAAGGCACAAAATTTGAAATATGTCTTCAACATATCCTCACATTCACTTTAATGAGTTGACTAAAGTACTTCTGGATGAAGGACTTTTTGAAGAAATCGTGAACTCCATGATCATGCACTGGAGTGTAGAACCTGCAAGAAGGAAGAGGAGAGACTCCTTGTATCTCATCAAATGATGAAGTAGGAGCACTATATGAATGCTTATTTCTGTTGTCAAACTCTGATCTACAAACATAATCTGAAATGGAAAATATATATGTTCATACTCCTTTCCAAAGAGTACAAAAAATAAGGCAATTTATTTCACACCCAATTCCTTGAATAGCTGCAAAATTGTGATGTGAATCACATTTCAGTATTCCAATATGATGTAGAACCTATATATATCTGATATGAGGCTGATAAAAATCTGATATATCATAAATATTAGCATATGGAACAGCAAGGACAAAGGCTTCAGTGGCTCCATGAGGATATAGGGCTAGACTAGGAAAATTATGAGCAACTGGGGAAAACTGATAGGTGTAAAAATTTAAATGATGGATGGGCACAAGTTATGAACCATAAGTGTTTAGAACAGTTCCAAACATGTTTAATATCAGTCAATATATTACTAAGTTCATGGATAAATAGCCACTTAAAGTTAGGAAAGACTTCAAATCATGTAAGATAAATATCACTGCATAAGATACCAATGAGGAATCAACTAGTGAACTAGGGATTTGTAGAGTCTTAGGATTATTCAGAGCTATGGTAGATGGTATGGATGGTGGTATTATATGTGTATAAACCTAAAAATATGATTATAAATCAGAATCCAAAGAATCACATATAAGCATATCAATAGACTCATGGAAATACACTGGTAATGAATCCTTTGTATGAAAGGAGGAAATAATGAGATGTTCAAAATATTCAAGAAGGATCTGAGTATTGATGCCAAGAACAAAGGAGGATATGCTGAAGAACATGAGATCAAGTAAATTAAGTGGTATGACACAAAGAAGGCTTGATGTAGCTAAGCAAACATCCCGGAAGTCACTGGGTTGCACACCATCAATGAGAGAGGCATGCACAAGGTGTGAAGAATCTGGCACATAGATCTCAGAATATAAGATAGGATATTTAGAGAATAATGAATGGGTTATAGAATCATAATAAATATCAGCAGCAGCTCCATATGTTACTTATTTTTCATCAATAGTATCACAAGAAGAAAAGTCACCTTCAATAGACATAGAAAAAGATGGCTCTTCAATATTTGCTTCTTCATTGAAGGAGGAAGCATTCAACTTAAAGAGGGTAGCAGCAACATGAACTGTATGATAAAATTCTTCATCATTATCAACTTCATCAGATAATGTAGAGGCCAAGAAATCTTGAGAGAGAGAACAAGAGGATATGCTGGGTTCACTCTATGCTTCATCTTCAATTTCCTGCAAACCAAAAGCTTTGTCCAAAATTTTCCAAAGCTCAAATGGATATTCAGTAGAATATATGAGATGGTATATATTTGGAGACATTCCCAAACACATAATTCCATAAGCTCTATCACAATTATTTATCCAATCAATCTTCTCTTCATAAGACTCATGTTCACTCAATGCACCAATGGAGACATCAAAGAGACATTACCTCTTCAAGTATGCCCTCATCTTTGGCTTCCAATCAGCATAGTTGAAAGGAGATATTAGAGGAAATTTTGAATCCATATTGAAGCTGTTGATATTCTCTAGTAGATACTCTCTGCAACCTACAAAACAAACTAGGAGAAACTCTTGTAAGCTAGACAAGCTCTTCTTCAGAGAGGGATAGGAGACTGGAAGCGCTCCTCAACTCTGTAGAACTTGATCAACCTTCCTACTCTGATACCATGTAGAAGATGGCAAGGTTTTGCTCCCTATAGCTCTGATACCATGTCGAAATAATAGATCAATTCTATGTGCAATGATGCTAAAAAGAATCACAGGAAATAGATCTTGCTATTAAGAATTCTCACAAGCATACACAGGAAAAATAGAGAGAAGAAAAGAGATTGAATCACATGAATGAAGAGATGAATATTGGTGTGTATCCTTCCATTGAATAATGATGAATAATAGTGTACATAAATAGTACATCCCTCATAGGAAAATCGAATTGTATGGAAACAACTCATAAATCTCAAAAAGGATGACTTACCAAAATATAGAAAACCCCCATAGGTGGCTAAAGCACTTCCAAAATCTATCAAGGACCTCATGAGTTGGAAAAATCATGAGTGAGTTGTCAAGGAGATAGAAAAACATGCTAATCCTAGAAAATGGAGAAAAACTAATGGAGGATGGGTTGGAAACAAAATCTCCCAGTTTCCTAGTTGACTAGCTTTTATCTTATCCATAGAAAAGCAGGAAAATCAGAAAAAGAAGAATAAAGCAGAATCTACTGTAAAGTCCTGTATACTAATTCTAGATGGTCAAAATGTGGTCAATATCAACCTAGAATTGGAAATAAATCATTCCTAGGAAATAGATGGCATGTATTGACTTTAAGGTGCAAATGGATGCCAACTAATTAAGCTAGTGGGTGAATAATTAATCAAATAATGATTAATTATTTTATTCTAAGTTGTGAGTGGGTTTAATATATTCCAACAGATGATGGTAATGAAGAGGGTTCTCTGGAAGAAGAATATGATGACAAAGAGCATGATCAACTTGAGTTAGCTGACAATGATGATCTAACAGAAGATGTCCAAGGAATAGTTGAATCAGATGATGTAGCAGACAATGTCGTTGAAGATTATTCTGACGATGACACGATGAGCATAACGGATGATGATGACGATGATGATATGGTCAATCCTTACAATGTTGACATAGATGATGATACAAATGGCACATCATCTTCATCATCATTGTCATCATCATCATCGTCTTCCTCATGATGATGATACTCATCATCAACATCATCATCATCGTCATCCTCATGATGATGATAATCATCATCATCATCATCATCGAGATCATCATCATCATCATCATCGTAATAATCATAATCATCGTCTTCATTAGCATCATAATCATCGTCATCATCATCATCATCATCATTGTCATCGTCGACATCATTATTGTCGTCATCATCATCATCATAATCATTGTCATCATCTTCATCATCATCATTGTCATTGTCGACATCATCATTGTCATCATTTTCATCATTACCACCACCACCACCATCATCATCATCATCATCATCATCATCATCATCATCATCGTTGTCACAATCAACATCATTGTTGTCATCATCATCATTGTCATCGTCGACATCAACATTATAATCTTCATCATCATCGTCATCATCATCGTCATCATCGTCGTCGTCGTCGTCATCATCATCATCATCATCATTTTGATCGTCATCCTCATGATGATGATAATCATCATCATCATCATCAAGATCATCATCATCATCGTCATCACAATCATTATCATCATCATCAGGATCATCATCATCATCATTTTCATCATCGTCATCAACATCATCATCATCATCAACATCATCATCATCATCACCACCACCATGCTCACAAGATGGTTCTTCCCTTATTAATGTGAAGGTTCTTTATTCAAGTTAGCATATAATAAAAATATCCTAATACTATTATGGCAATTTATATAATATAAAATAACATATAATAAAAATAAATTACATATAATATAAAATAATATATAATAAAAATAAAAAAGCATATAATATATAATGTTTTTTGTGACAAGGGTTTTTGGGTGACAAGGGTTTTTTGTGCGCGCTGTGATGTTTGTTCCTTTGTGGGACAAGATTGAATGCAGACAGACCCTTCCTCATTTAGTAGGTTATTCAGGGATTCAATTTACAAACCTTCTTACCTTACAAATGAGAAACTCGTTGTTCAGGTCATGAACTTAGAATAGGGCTTTCGTGCCTCACCCCCTCTTGTATCTATGAGTCATTATTATAGTGATCATTCATTTTGTAGCGCATCTATAGATGTAATTACGCAATTTCTCTAGTTTTGCATAGGCTTGATAAACATTGTAAATACTATATGATAGTGTTAAGGACTGCTCATACCATAAGGTTGGGAGACTATGGTATAAATACCATGTCCTAAATACTAAGTCTGTGATGATATTTAAAGGGTGGTGAAACCATAGGATAGAGGGTTCAACATATGACTTGGTTGGTATATGGTATAATGTTGATTCCATAAATGTTGTACAGGATTATGCACCTAATAACCATAGGTCTGGGGTTACCAACATACTCAATTACTTGCAGACAATTGACTTATAAAGTACAGAATAGGAAATAGGAGGGTTAGAAGGACTTACTTGTTAAACGAAGGTCGATCCTTGCTATCCTCTTCCTCTCTGTTCCACTTCCAAAGTCTTCAAGATTTCTCCTCTTTCACCTGTCAAGAAACACTCTTCCAGATACAAGATGATTCATGTACATATAAGCAGGTTAGATAAAACACATATCATACTGAAATATAAACATTTATCAAACCACAAGACATGAAACACATATGGAAGAAGTAATCTCTTTATTATCAATAATGGAAAGAGTTTAAGGTTACAACCCAACGTCTGAGACAAGGACTCCTCTGCAACCAAAGGATTTTGAGTTTCGCTGCTCCAAAGGCTTCTGTAAACAATCCACCAGCATAACTTTGCTCTCCAAGTGTATGTATCAACACCCTCCCCAAGGCCTGTATTTATATGGGTGAAATAAGGTAGTTCTCAAAGGTTGGGGAAGTTGTAGCAGTTAAGGAAATTAAGTTAAATAACTTAACTAATCTCCAATCAGCGAGTGTTTTTATGTTTTAATGTTTGAGACATATTCGCGGGTATGTAGTAGAGAAACCCGCGAATGATTCGTGACTTACCATAAAGACAACCCGTGAATACATGGATTCACGACTTGTAACAACCAAGACTCACGAGTGATGCATGAGTTGTATAGAAGGATAGTCGCGAATACATCTCAACATAGCCAAATGACAAAGTAACTAGGTGGATGGTGAAAGAATGTATTTCATAATAAACCAAGCTATAGTGTTTTGGGCAGACCTCTATCCATAAGTGTCCTTTTGTGTGCCAACATGAGGGATGTCGGCACTCGGATGGAGAGGTGCCATTCAGGTGTATAACATATGCCCCCTAATGTGTGAGGTCAGAGGGGAACGATGGACGAAATACATTATAATCTTTAACGCTGGAGAAACTCAGAAATCCAATGGAACAGAGAGAGTACCTGAAACAAATACATAGTAATGTCATATACAAAGTTACATCTGAGGATGCTATGTTCAATTTACTGGAACACTAGCTCCTTTACAATATTTGAGTACATCATATGATATGGGTATAGAACCACGTATATTACAAAGGTGGATCGAAGCCACAATATACAATAATGATGAGTCTTCAAAGATCTGGAAGCTGTGTAGATAGATAGAACATATTCTTGCACAACTTAGTCCATATGTGAGAGACTAAGGTCTTCATAAAGGATCCCAAAGAACTAGTACAATCCAAGCCATGTGAATAAGGGTAAGCTGAAGTCGAACATGGAAAGGATTCAACAGTTTGTCAACCAATAAGGGATAATTGACAACTGAAGCAAAGGAATTCACCAATGATGGAAGTGAATCCTGAGGTACGATTGTCAAAACTCTAGGTCTTCATCATCAGGAAGTACTGAAACAGAACCATGCTGTGATAAGGAAGGCAACAGATCCTCCAACGGATCACAAGAGTGACTAGGAACTGGGAAAAGAAGGGAGACACAAATAGATAACAGATATAATAGTGATGGAATCAGGCTATAGATCAGACATTGGGAAGAGTCCTTGAATAGTGAGCACAACACAGAGATGACCCAAGGCAGCGTATAACGGATAGATAGAACAACTAGACTTATCTGTCATGTAGGAGACATGAGCAGATTCCCCAGGTATAACGGACAAGAGGAGGAGTAAGAAACCCAAAGTGATAGCTGAACACAAGTACACACTGAAACATGGATATCGGAAAGCAAAGAGTGCTATGTTCAAGGATGACATGCTGCCATTACTGAAAACAAGAGAAAACTTCTTCCTTACCTTCCCTGTTAAATTTTAACGAGTCCAAGAAAGTAAACTCGGTTCCCTCTTCATTTTTTAACAAGCTTGAAGAGATGGGAAAATAATGCTTGATAGTGTCACTGATTCGTGGATTTAATGATCCCGAACTAGTACATGCTCAGCCGGTATTTTCACATTTAGAGAGTCTGAAAATGCCAAAGAAGACTCTAGGGGGGTCATTTTTCGTCCAATTTAGTCTCCTGAGGCCGAAAAAGTATAAAACAAAACACATAAGAACTCTCTTAACTTCCGAAGAAGAAAAGGTGAACCTTTTTCGTACTTAGTCAGGGAGGTCCGAAAAAGGTTAAATTACCACCTACCCAACGCTCCTTCTAGAACAGCATATAATAGCTTGAGTTTTATGAGTGTGAAGGAAAGCAAGATCACTCGGAAAGATCCATTTGGTTACGACAAATGGGGCTTACAACAATAAACTCGTTGCTTTGTTCTTTAGTGTTTAATGAGCATGACAAAGACACAAAGTACACTCAGAATCTTTTTCATGTTTGGGTCCAGAGCACGAAAAAGAGAAAACTAAGCTCAAACCGGGTGTTCCTTTTCCGTAAATTTAGTCCCTCGGGTCCGGAAAAGTGATAAACCTATACCTAAGAATACTCTTCTCAATTCAAAAGAAAAGAGAGTGATCCTTTCTCATATTATTCCGCATGGTCCGAGAAAGAGATAACCTACCACCAATGCAGATGCCCGATCACATATTCTTAACGAGCTTGAACGGACGGGATAACTCGGCAGTCAAGTCTATTTTAAAGGAGTCAGACTTGGGCCTAAAGAAACTCCATAAAGGCGGGGAGTCCTATAAAGGGATAGCTTGTAAAAAGAGATTCAGAAGAAACTCTATTTGGCGTGAAAAAAAATCTAAAAGGAAACCCCTGGGCCTGGAATAGTGACGGTATGAGTACCAAAGGATGACAAGGGCATATAAAGATGATACTCATGAAATAGGGATCATAGACACAGAAGAACAATGGTAGAGACAAGGGACTAATGGCTTAGAATACTATAGTTCGTGGTAAAATGTTAAATACTAAGGTTAATGTGGAGTGATAAGATGCCAACATGTGTTGGAAATAGCAAAACCACCCTATTAGAGCAACAACATTTTGTAAAAGTTGATAAACCTGTTCCAGGGTACAAAAGTATGGCATTAGTTGATGAGCATTTCAAACTATAGAATAAAAACCCACTTTATGAAATATTATTTCTATAAATAGAATGAAAATTAAAACATTTCATACCATTTGAACTTTGTGAACCATAAAGATCAAGAATACCCTCTACCTTTGATCGATCACCGAGGACAATTGGACCGTCAGAATCAGAATCCGTAGCTTCAGGTAACTCTACACCCTAAGCCCTTTAATTTGATCCAAGCAAATATTAAAATTAATGGTGAATTCAGTATTTATGAGCAGCCCAAAATTACCATAGTATGCATTCATGGGTTTCTACATAGGAGAGTCATGAATACACTTTTCATTCCCGGGTTGTCTAACTAGACAGCCGCGAATGATTCACGACCTGTCTAAAAGGACAGTCGCAAATGCTGCGCAAAAGGGTAAAACTTAAAACATATGCAACATTTTAAATTTTTAATGGGAAATACTGAATCCAAATTGTTTGTATTTTCCAGGTAAACATGGTTCTGGAGTGGAGAGAAAGAGAGCATGAAGTAATGGATCATGCGGCACTCCAAAGCGTGCCCACAGTACAAGCATTGAGGACTTGTGGGCTGCTAAAGTTATTTTGTACCTCGCCCATGCGGGCCAATGTCTGCATATTGGAATTCATGGTCAATTACTAGGACCATGAGTTGGGGATGTTCAATCTTCAGGGTGAGACCTTAGAGCTTACAGTGGAATATATATATTTCATTACCGGGTTGTCACAATGGGGAGCACCATTGAACTTGGAGGGCACTGGCAGGGGCGGTGACCCCTTAAGTGTTCAAAACTATGTAGACATGTTCTGCATACCAGGTACTCAAAATAAAGGAAGCAACATTCTCATTGCAGACATCTAGGATTTCACTCTCCAGGTATTGGCTAGTACTATTGTGAGACTTGCAGGATCATCCGGGTTACATATGGCCACTAGGAATCAAATGAGGGTGGAAGTTGATTGCTTTAGAGGTGCTCTCTATGATTGGTGCTTAGGAATTGCCCCCATCATGAAGAGGAAATTATCCGACTGCAAGAGAGGAAGACGCAAGAACTTTGGCTATGCAAGGATACTAGTAGCGTTCTTCTTCTACAAGAGTGCCAGCTATGAGCCCTGCTATACCACTACAGGTCTGATCTCCACGGCAGCCAAGGCTGAGTCGATGGGGAGACATCTTCCTCTGTTATGGAGGAGGAGACGTAGTACAGAGTGTATATGATGATGACTTTTACACATGGTGGGAACGACAGCTGCCGGCATTGGAGCAGTTTCCATATGCTGGAATGGACTTTCGAGGTGACCCCGACCTCATTCTCCCTCCAGGAGAAATATGGGGTGATATGGGTAAGTAATTTTTATTTTTTTATCATTATCAAATTTTTATGAATTTTTCAAATGATAGTGATATACATATGTACAAGTATTAATCCGATTTATGTGTCAAAATGCAGATATTGGACCAGTCCGCCCTGAAGGGCACCCCTGCATGTTCGTGCGTCCAGTTGTAGGAGGAGACCCAGGATTGGTTAGGGTACTCGAGGGGAAGCTGGCTAGGATAACCCAACGAGTACCCACTATACGGATCGAGCATATCCCTGCAGCCATGCAGGAGTTTGTAGTTGGGGTTCCACCGGTTTGGCTACGTCTTTTCAGACGAGTAGCT
>LPNX010281785.1:191984-212483 GCA_001517045.1 Pseudotsuga menziesii
AGCTAGGTGATGCCACATGACAAAGCATCCCATAGGAGCTCAATGACAGCCCTATACTCAGCAAAATTATTAGAAGCAGGACCAAGACAAGCGCCAACCGCGGCAACCTGAGGGAGAATAGATAACCCATGCTGCTGAAGCCAGGTTACAAGTGTGATGGTTGGCACCATCAGCAAAACCTATATACATTTCGGAATACATCTGCAATAACCAGCAGATAATATAAAAACAAAACTGACAACCTAATGTACATAACATAAATACATACACTAAAAATACAAGAAAAAGTGCTAGGCCTAAGCATAGTACTTCTTCAGGTAGAACCCATTTCTAGGCTCAGGCAGCTTATTCCCATCATAATCCACTAATTCATATGCACCTTTACTTAATACCTTTGACACGACATAGGGTCCTAACCACATAGCCTTGAATTTTCGTGCCCCCAGGGGTTCTTTATCTTGGTCCCAAAGCAAGACAAGTTCCCCTTCAGAGAAAACCCTAGGTTTGACCGTTTAATAATATTGAGATTTAACCCTATTTTTATGAGCCTGATTCGCAGTCAACGCATCTCTATGTTGCTCATCAAGGTGTTCTAAATGTACTAGATGTTCTTCAAGCTCAGTCATATCAGGTAACACATGAATGGCTATTTTCAAAGACGGGATTTCGCATTCAATCGGAGTAACTACTTCCACCCCGTGAACGAGTTGGAAAGGTGAATAACCCGTGGCAGTCTTTACATTAGTTCTGTAAGCCCAAAGAGCAGGATATAACATGATGTGCCAATTAGAACGAGCTGCATCAATTTTCCGTTTAAGGATATTTTTTAATGTCTTGTTAACAGCCTCGACCTGACCATTTGCTTGTGGATAATATGGAGAAGAATGTTCTTGTCTAAATCCAAGCATTGTAGTCAGTTCTGTCATCATATTATTTTGAAAATGATTGCCATGGTCAGTGACAATCACTTTGGGAATACCAAACCATGCAATAATTTGATTGAAAACAAAGAAAGCTATTGTTTCCCCGTTGTCTTTGAAAGTAGGCATTGCCTCTGCCCATTTCGTAAAATAGTCAACAGCGACAATGATGTATTTATGCCCCCCAGCCGAGACTGGGTTGCACGTCACGTAATAGATCCCCCCTTTCATGAAGGGGCCTACCGAGACAACAGGAAATAACGGAGCAGGATGTGACCGCATTTTTCTGGTGTAAAGCTGACACGGATGACAATGCTTCACGGCTTCCACACAATCTTTAAAGATCATGGGCCAGAAATAAACAGCACGCAAGATCTTTTGGGCCGTTACTAACCTAGATAAATGACCCCCACATGCTCCACTATGAGAATCATTTAGGACAATCTCCGCTTCCTCATGAGTAAGGCAGTGACGCAAGACAGAATCTACCCCTCGTCGATATAATGTATCTCCTATAATGAGGTAGTTCTTGGCATGAAGGCGTAACTTATGTCGTTCCTCCCTAGAGTAAGCGGAATGATACTTCAAAGTCTGGAGATATATAAGAATATCTCTGTACCAAGGATTAGAGGTGGATATCAGAAAGATGTGCTCATCTGGGAATGAGTCATCTTCAATCACCACATCTTCTTCGGTGGGAAATTCTGCTATAAGCTCAGCAAAAACTAAGGACTTTTTAGACTTAGTGGATTGGAAATCCAAGTCAAACTCTTGAAGAATGACTATCCACTTGTTAAATTCCCCCCCAACAATCCATCGGGATAAAACATATTGGAACGGATTTACATCCGCCACTACTGTTGTGGTCCTCAGTAAAATGTAATGGCGCAACCTTTGTATAGCATAAACAACTGCTAAGGATAACTTCTCGACGTGGGAGTATCTAAGCTCAGGTCCAGCCAAAGCATGGCTAAGATAATAAACAACATGCTCAACAAGCTTGTCGTCCTCCTGGACTAGAACTACCCCAATGGTCGAATCCAACGCGGCTCGATATAATATGACATACCTAGAATAATCTGGTGGACGTAGCAAAGGAGCCGACAGCAAAGCTTTTTTCAATGCCTCGAACGCAAGTTGTGCGGTTTCATCCCATACAAATGGGGTGTCCTGCTTGAGCAAGCGCATGAAACCTTTAGTGATCTTGGCATAATTAATGATAAAACGTCGAAGAAAGTTAGACTTTCCTTGCAGGCTTTGAAGTTGCCTGAGAGAACGAGGAGGAGGCAGATTTACAATGGCCTCAACTTTTAATGGATCCACCTAGATGCCTCTACTAGAGACAATGAATCCGAGTAATCGCCCTGATTCGACGCAAAATACACACTTGTGGGGATTCAAGCGGATTTTATAGTATCTGCATCTTTCAAAGATCAACCTCAAATGATCTGGATGTTGGATCCTCTTGCGAGAATGTGTGGGCAGATCATCAAGGTATGGTTCGACAATGGCTTTTATGTCATGAAAAGCAAATTTCATAGCCCGTTGAAAGGTAGCCCCAGCATTTTTCAATCCAAAGGGAATTTTTCTATACGTGAATGTACCCCAAGGGCAAATGAAAGTAGTTTTATGTTGGTCTTCCAGTTTGATTTGGATTTGATTGTAGCCGGAGAAACCATCCATAAACGAGAACACCTCACTCCCCGCACATGCATCTATGATTTGGTCAATAAATGGTGTGGGTTAATTGTCCTTAGGACAAGCTTTCTTGAGGTCTCTAAAGTCTGTACAAACGTGAATAGTCCCTTGATTTTTATCAACAGGAACAGGGTTGGACACCCATTCAGTCAAAGCTATGGGATATATAAAACAAGCTTTCAACATCTTTTCAACTTCTGCCTTCACAGTCGCCGCTTTATGCGGGTTCACGGGTCTTAATTTCTATCGAACTGGCTTAGCATCAGGATATGTTCGGATTTCATGTTGGACAATAGATGGATCAATTCCTGGCATCTCCTCATAAGACCAGGCAAAGATATCGCGGAATTCCTTGAAAAGGGCAGTGTAGATAGCAATCTCCTCCGGAGAGCAGTTTGCACCTATATAGATGTTTTCCACGACATCTGTGTTTACAGAGATATTGATGTGTATAGTGGCGGAAATGTTTTCCATATTCCCCTCAGCAAACACCCCTTCCCTAGGAAAAGGGTTGATAGGTACCTCAATATCATCTGACAGTCTCACTTTAAACTCTTGGTTTTCTATATTGCTTAGATGTGGAAGAAAATAGGATCGATGAAGAAGATCCTCACAAATCTTATCACGTCCACTCATGGCTTCCAGAATAGCTTCATCGGAAGGTAAAACTATATCTAAGCAATCTATGGAATGTAAAGAGTTTTCTGCCCATGCGGGCAAATAGATTTCTTCCAAATCATCTGAGACTGATAGAGGATCTCGAATGGGATCAACAGTGGCTTTAGCGATGGCTTCATAAGCTACCTCCACTATCGATAAGGGCACTTCTGGTTCATGGGGAGTTGGGAGGACCCAAGGATCAGTCCTATCGACAACCGTAGCGATGGAATTCCCCACAGTAGTAGAACCAATTTAGTTCACCGGGGTTGGAAAATCGAATGTTCCCATTAATGATGCATACATTCCAGCCCCCAAGCTCTGTGCAGCAGGTTTGGCCTGATCAACCAACAGCACAGTGTATTCCTTAGACTCTAAACGGCCTTTTCGGGTAAAATCAAGTTGGTCAACAGTAACCAACTTGCCCTCATGTGGAACAACCACGACACGAAGAACAGCCGATGCAATAGCAAACATTGCATAAGTCCAATTCCTTCCCAGAAGCAAATTGTAGTCCAAGGGAGCATCAATCACTTCAACTTCAACAGACATTGCTTTGCCTGCTAACTTAATCTCAAAATCTGGCAGAATACCATGAGGACGGAAGGATCTTCCATTGAAAGCAGTAAGTAAAGTGTTTGATGGGACCAGCTCTGGGGATCCAAGAGCTTTCCAGCAGGCCAGGGACATAACACATGTAGAGGCTCCCTCATCAACAACTGCCCTTCCAATGGTCTTACCACCATGGATGACATCTATTGATATGGATACATGGTAAGGCAGGCGAATTTTGACATCAGATAGATTAAATTTCGCCATGAGACTTGAAGAATCCATGCTACCTAAAGCTGCTAAGAGAGCATCCCGCTGGGCAGGACAACTCTGTAACACCTCTAAAGTTGACATTGCACATAGGGTTTGAGCTAAATATTCAACCACAGAGTAGTTTGAAGCATCCCTAGCATTGGGGTTATGCAAGGTCTTCTTGAAAACACCTTTCGGTATCTTCAGCATAGTTTCGACAAGTTTCTCTATTGTGAGAGGGTTGGAAGGTTCACCTACAGCTTTACCCTTCTCTAGAGTCTCGTTCTCATAGTTTTTGTTCTTGGTTTGCAACAAAGTCGAAGATCAAACCATGTTGATATAATTAGGGTCAGGGGCAGTTTGAGTGCCCCCTACTACATTAGAAAATGAAGCAGAGTTCTGTCCTTGGGGAAAAGGATCCTTTAGGACAGCCGGTTATTGAGCTTTGAGCAGCTTTTGGGATTGATCCATAAGGGGACAAAGGTGAGTAAGGTGGTCCTCTTTACACAACTTACAAGGGAACTTGACCTTCTTCTTCTTTTTTTTCCCCCATCAGCGTTGTTTGCGGGCTTTGGCTTGTTTTGGTTTCCCTCTCCCTTTTTACCCTTCTTTTTCTTCCCGCCGAGTTGCTGATTTCCCTTCTGAGAAGTTTGCGCAAAAACATTTGCATTCTGGGGAGAGGGGGCAGCCTTTGCTGCCTCCACCATAGACTGTTTGATAGACAATTGGTGAAGTTTTTTAGTCAAAGACTCTACAGTGGGAGTGTTAACGGACCCAACCACACCACCGGCATGGGGTCCAGGCTTAGGTTTCTTCGCTTCGTGTGAAGGCCTCGGTGCCTCAGGGATGATCTCATATAAGATCCCAGACTGCGAATAAATCAAATCTAACTACTAGGCCCTGAGTATGGCTTCTTCTTCGTTCATTACTCCTGATGTGGAAACATCCTTAGATATGTATGGCAACAGTGATTTAAGGAACCATTCTAATAGAAACTCAGGAGGAATGGTGGCTTTGATAAGACTCTTTCGCCTCCTCCACTCTTGGATATGATCCGAGATGTGGGTAGCCTTGTTTTTTCTAAAAGTAGACAACAAGTCCGTTCCGAAATCATATCGAACCGGAAGTTGAAAGTGGCTAAGGAAAGTAGTATCCAAATCCCAGAAACTACTAAAGGAAGCAGAAGGCAATTCAATATACCATTTTGCATCCATACTTGTCAAGGTCCTCTGGAATAGTCTCAATCTAATTGAATCCTCATTCAATGAATTGGAAGAACACCATAAGTGGAAAGTGGTGGCATGTTCCCCAGGATCTTCACCAGCTTTACCTTCGAACTTAGGGATATCTGAGGGCAACTTGGTGGGAACAGGTGGCCACAAGGGGTCATGCCTCACCAGGTCATTCATCAATTTTGACAAGTCTGGCAAGTTTAAAGTTTCCAGAAAATGAAGTTTGGGCCTAACCGGGGCACTAGATGTGCCAACTTGGGGATTAGAGGGACCTGCCCCCGAATGCCCATGGGTAAAAGTGGGGTTGCCCCTAGCCATCGGTTGTGAAGTGGGAAGGTTGATTTGAAATAGATTCCATCCGTAATCCATAGGATTGTGGGTGGGAGGTGCAGTGTAAGTGGTTCGGGTCATCCCCATAGAAGCAGGGGTCTGAAAGACTGGAGCAGGTATCCCTCCGCTAAACAACGAAAAGGGAGAGCTCGTGTATGGGACCGAAATACGGGTTTGGAAGCTTTGCCCATAAGAAGTGTTGCTCCCAAACTGCACTCCTACATATGAAGGAGATGGACCTACGTATGGATTGGATGGGGGAATGTGCCCCCCATTCCAAGGAAATCCTTGAACATAAGCTGAGGATCCTACCGGACCACTCTGGGTAGTGTAAGGAAAGGAAGAAGGAATGGTAGGTATACTGGGGATCCCAGCAACCATGTCACCAGAAGTACCTCCTATGTTGGATTGAACTGGTGGTTGGACCACCCAGCTCGCTGGAGTCAAAGGTGTAGAAGGCAAACTAGATCTAGGGGCACTTACCGGGGGAGGTAGTACCCCTTCAACCGGAAGGGTTGAGGTGAACACAAAAGGAATTTCTTCCGCAGAAGACATGACTCTACCCACAGGGACACCTAGCACTGGTGAATCAAATGGTCTAACCTGCACGATCACAGGATCGTTTAAATCAGTCAAGGGGGTGTTAAAATTTCTTGCAAACTCGTCAGTCTGCAATTCTTCTATCTCGACTGTATCAAGATTGAAACGGTTAGCAATGATTTCTGGTTCACCAAGAACTTCACTTATTCCTACAGGTTCAAATGAACCCTCTGTGTCTAATCTCCGCCTTTGAGGTAAAGGTGGAGGCTCCAATGCAGTGATAGGAGGAAGGTTTCTCAACCTTCTTGACCTTCTAACAAGTTGGTCCTCCAGAATTAAAAATTTAACAAATCACACCCTAAGGCCAACTAAACACAGGAAAAACCACAGAGCATACACTAAAAATTCCTAAAGTCTCAAGCAATCAAACCATGGTAAAATATATTCTTTCCTGAAGAAAGCTGATGAACGATTACTTGGCGTCCTTGAAGTGGTTCTTAGTCACAAGCAGAGGAATCACCCACCACCCTCCTACACTTTCAACAAGGGTTACCTTCCAAGCCCGTTCAAGGTGAACCAGAAATAACCTTTCGGTTTACCTAAGTATGAACCCTAAAAAGACAAGAGACTAAAGGCTACCTTGGCAGTATCAACAGTCTGGGGGGACAGTCATCAGCCGAACTCGTACGCATGGGCAGGGTAGCTGAGCCCGAAAATCTGTCTAGGACAGAATCCCCAGATGCGTAAAAGTCTTAGGTTACACTTTGACAAGGATTCGGAGGGTTATCTCCTCTATCCAAGCCTCCATGCGGCCTAGTGCTTAGCTCCCGTTTGAGAGGAGCTTCCCAGATATAGTGATAAAATCAAGGATTTACCTAAAGAAAGTTCCACTACATCTAAGTTTATAACTTGTGGGAAGTTTACACTCTCTAGCCCACAAGTCTAGCCTAAGCTAGTAGGTGAAAGGCCCCTAAAAATAACAACTTACTAGTAAATTTTAATTTATACGTTTATTTTAGAGGGTTGTTCTTTACTCAAGAGGTAACAGAGTGATATAGTGTATGGTGTTTTGACTCAAACAAGAAACAAATGAAAGTAAAGGTGTATTCAAAGAAAACTACTACTATAAAATAAACTTCTTTTCATTTTCTTGCAAATATGTATTGATGAATTAAATGCAACAATAAGAGAAACTAAGCCTATATTTTTGTATATTTTGAGATTATATTTTTAAAATGAAACAAACACTACTTATGCAAAATCACAATGCAAAAGGTTAACTATGTTTTCTTTTCACATTTAAAAATGCTCAAAAATCTACTATGCATCTACAATGCACTCTACTTGAGTAAACTTGAAACTTATAAACTGTATAAAAGCCATAAACTGAAGCAAACAAGCTTACCGAACCAACAGACCACCACAAAGAGGAATTATAGGAACCCTAGCTTGGGTGAAAACAATGACAAAGAATCACTGCAGACTTACAAAGGCAAGTGACAACCAGCTACTGTTAGAAGACAGACTGGAAAAAGTAGAGCCCAAGACCCTGATCACTGATCTGGACTAAGACACTTCAACCCACAACCCAAACAGGCCAAAATACTTCAGGATGCAAACAGTAAATAAATCAAGCACAAAAGACTCAAGGGATTTCAAGAAGCATGAAGTGTGATCACCTGAGGCATTCAAACAAACTCTATAGCATTCTTAAAGAAAATATTCTCAGAAAATAGGGATTATACCAAGAAAAAGAACAAGAAAACTCTTACTTAAAAATCCCAATTTCCAGGAGTATTCACGACTGTGTATTAGAGCAAGTCATGAATGATGCGTGACTGTCTAGTATTACAACCCGCGAATGCAAACCAGTATTCGCGACTGTCTAGAAAGACAACCCGCGAATGGGTATAAAAATTTTCTCAAAAAATCAAGAAAAAACCCTAAGACTTTCAAATGCTGAAGCAAATAAGAACCAGGATAAAAATCACAAACAGACTCACAAGCAAAACTGGTCAAGACGACAGAATTGACCTACAGCAGTCTAGGATATCCCCAGTGGAATCACCAGTTCTGTTGTACATGATTATGCACCTAATAACCATAGGTATGGGGTTACCAACATACTCAATTACTTGCAGACAATTGACTTCTAAAGTACAGAATAGGAAATAGGAGGGTTAGAAGGACTTACTTGTTAAACGAAGGTCGATCCTTGCTATCCTCTTCCTCTCTGTTCCACTTCCAAAGTCTTCAAGATTGCTCCTCTTTCACCTGTCAAGAAACACTCTTCCAAATACAAGATGATTCATGTACATATAAGAAGGTTAGATAAAACACATATCATACTGAAATATAAACATTTATCAAACCACAAGACATGAAACACATATGGAAGAAGTAATATCTTTATTATCAATAATGGAAAGATTTTAAGGTTACAACCCAACGTCTGAGACAAGGACTCCTCTGCAACCAAAGGATTCTGAGTTTCGCTGCTCCAAAGGCTTCTGTAAACAATCCACCAGCATAACTTTGCTCTCCAAGTGTATGTATCAACACCCTCCCCAAGGCCTGTATTTATATGGGTGAAATAAGGCAGTTCTCGAAGGTTGGGGAAGTTGTAGCAGTTAAGGAAATTAAGTTAAATAACTTAACTAATCTCCAATCAGCGAGTGTTTTTATGTCTTAATGTTTGAGACATATTCGTGGGTATGTAGTAGATCAACCCGTGAATGATTCGCGACTTACCATAAAGGCAACCAGTGAATACATGGATTTGCGACTTGTAACAACCGAGACTCGCGAGTGATGCGCGAGTTGTATAGAAGGATAGTCGTGAATACATCTCAACATAGCCAAATGACAAAGTAACTAGGTGGATGGTGAAATAATGTATTTCATAATAAACCAAGCTATAGTGTTTTGGGCAGACCTCTATCCATAAGTGTCCTTTTGTGTGCCAACATGAGGGATGTCAGCACTCGGACGGAGAGGTGCCATTCAGGTGTATAACAATAAACTATGGTGAGGGTTTGTGCATGCGTTAATGGTCACCAGCTGAAGGTTTGTGCATGTGTTAATGGTCACCAGTTGCTTGTGCAATATAGTTTTTGGCATTTTGGTTTAGTGTGGCCTCTGCGCATTTGGAGAAGGGAGACGACCCCATCGATTCGCAGGTAAGCTAGACTGACTCTGTGTAAAAATGCATTGCTTCGTTGTATTCTCCATGGCATGGTCATGCTTTTCATGCCATCGTTGGTTTGTCTACAGGTGAACACGAAGGCGCTCCGGGGTTTTCACAGGCTACACTATCGATTTGGGATTTCTTCTTCATGGCCATGGTAAGCATGCTAGCAAGATTTACTTTCCTCCTCTCGTTCTGGGCATTTCTGAGTTGGAAAACATTACTGGGTTGGGGTTTCGTGTAGCACTTGTTGACTTTGCCTTCGGGGTTTATAATGTAGCTTGCTATAGCTTTTAATGGACTCTTGTTGGGAGGTTTGGCATCTTTGGGCTGTGGCTGCACCATTACTTGTAATGGTGCCATAGCTCACAACTTTGCCATTTAACATTTATAATAGTTTGATTATTGTAAAAGAGGCTTCGTGCCTCACTGTGTAAATACATTGCGCGTTGGATTTTATGTAAGGACTGCAATGTGATTTGGTATATACGATTTCATTCGACGTTTATAAAAGATTATACTAGGTAAAGATTTGGGATTGTGTAGTAGATTTAATGCTGCATTTTGAATTGCTGACTTGCTGGGTTCAATTCGTGGCTTTCATCCTGTTGGATTTACTCTGTGCATTAATAATGGTTTGGGTTTGGGAGTATGCATGACACTCTAATTTTATTATTTGTAAATTAACTCAGGAAAGCTTCTAGATCTTGGGGCATTATTCCATGGGCTATGCCATTGTAGCAATGGTGCCGCACCCCATTGGCTTGCCATCGTATGCTCTGTGTTGGCGTTAAAATGGAGACTGCGTTTTTAGCCAGAGTATAGAACTTTTGGATTTGCATTAGCTCAACGTGGGTGCACAGAGGTTAAAACATCCACTCTATGAGACATTACTCATTGAGGCATCATTTGAAGCATGCTTACACTATTTTATACACCATTTCATGAGATATATTACATGCTTGAAGGTTACTCATTGAGCTGGTCCATTTCATGAGAGATATTACATGCTTGGCAGGTGATGTAGGCACCAACTGCCATAACTCTATACAGACCTTAGTTTTACAAAAACCCTGTTCAGAAAGTGAATTTGAGGCAAACCCTTATTTTCTCTCTTCCCTCTCTCTCCTTCTCGAGCTACCCAAGCTTCTATGAGATGTGTCACCTCAAAATGAGCTAACAAAAAGCTCCTCGAGCTAACCTAAGCTACCTAACTAAATTTTTTGGATCTACATTAAATAAGCCTCTAGTTCTATTCTAATTCTATTTACAGATCCTATAATTAAGGAACAGAGTCCTTAATAAACTCAACTTACCCCTACGAGTCATCAGTGACTCACTAACAAACTAACAACTCTTATCCAAACATTTACAAGTGGAAAGGACAAGTGTCCTCTTCCAGATTATTCAATTTTTAATCAAGATAAAATAATTTACAAGTGTTGAGAGCCTAGGTCTCTCAATTCATATGAATTTGATCAAGCCATGGATGAATTCGTTTCCATGAGCCTATGCTCTTGCATCACAAAGCAAGTTGTGTTTTACTCCAAATAGTGTTATGATGTATGGTTTTGGTGTTTCATTTAGAGAATAAAATCCTATAACAATAGTTGTTATTATGAATCTTAAAGGGTCCTAAATGAGATCTGTGCACTTTTAGGCAGTTCAACTTTCAATAAAAAAAAGCCAATAAAAATATCCTAATACTATTATGGCAATTTATATAATATAAAATAACATATAATAAAAATAAAATACATATAATATAAAATAATAATAAAATACATATAATATATAATAATATATAATAAAAAATGACAAGTGTATTTGGACATTGTCGCGACTCGTTTCATTTTGGACAGTTCAGTTCAATTTGGAGGTTTTTGTGAATTTGGGAGTAGGTTCGGTAGACATGGCAGAAAACTCTATTGACCCGTGGCAGCAAGAGCTCAACATCTTCTCTTTAATGGAAACTACTGGTATACCATCCCTAGACACAATGTAGAACATGATGGAAAATTAGACAACTGGAACCGAGAGTAGGGTTCCAGTTTCTCTGCCAGATGAAGAGCTTCTAGGTGTGTTCACAGCACGAACATTAAACTCGGCCTCAGGAGGAGGCCCGTACTCATTATTCCACTCCAGCCAACCTCCAAGTTTTACTAAATAAACTATTTCGATAATTGTACCTACATATTCTTTGATGGGGCTTCAGCCAATCAAATTGGAGGTATAGGTGTTCATCTTTTGATCACCCAGGACCACTATTTTTGCTTAAAATTGGATGTTGGTCTGAGTACAAACACTAGATTTGAACTACTTTCTTTATGGACTCTCCTTTATTGTGCTAAATCCATGGTCCTTCCCACTCTGCACATTCATGGTGACTCCACAGCCATCATTAATTGGTTCAATAGAAGATCATAACTAACTTTACTTGCACTTGATGGTTGGTGTCAACGTATCCATGATATGGAACCTTACTTCATCCAGCTAAAAGTAGTTCACATATTCAGAGAACACAATACTAAGGCTGATAGCTTATCCAAAGAAGCATTAACCTTGGCCTTAGGCCATTTTCAGTTTACTGAATTCACTAATGGTGAATGTACTGGTCAGGGCACTTTCTAGCTTTTCTAGCCCTTAGCACTTGAGTCTTTTATGTGATATTGCTATTGACATCCTTTGGATGATTGAGGTGGATGATCTCCTCATATTACTGATATCTCTTATTTATTGCTTCTTTGGATTAGCTACTTCAGTATTAGACTTGAATTCTCAGTCTGTTGAAGGTTAGTGATGTGGATGTAGTAAAGATTCCTAGATTAGTGGTGTTACCTTTGAATGTTTGTCCAGTATTCCTGTGAAGCTGATCAATTTTGTTTCTTAGGGTTGAAAATTAGTATGGGAAAACAAGTTAGCATTGCCTTAGGGTTGAAAATTAATATGGGAAAACAAGCATCATCAAGACAAGCTAAAAGGAATAAATCAACAAATATTACAGACTAATATAAATGTATTTAACGTGCCAACTAGCCAGATCTGGAAATGTTCACTCTTCACCACCACTGGGAAATATGCCTCCGAAGTGCTGGCTTATGCACTTCAGAGTAGCACAGAGGTTAAAACATCCACTCTAAAACTAAAATCATCTACAACATCACAAAATCATTCATGGGAAAACTAAAAACCACTTAAAGGAGATATGTTCTTTGAAGGAGATAGTCCATTAAAGGAGGACCTCCAGGTTTTGTATAGACATATATTGGCATAAATTGTAGTTTTATATGTGATGCATATGCATAACATATTGTCTCAAGCTTGACAATGTTGAAAGGCTAAAGTACAATGGCCACAAGCATACATTTGAAGCTTATGAAGCCTACCCAATTCATGTTAGCAAAAGGCAATGCAAGCAATAAGTTAGAATGAAGACTTGTATGTAACCAAAAGAGGTGCATACATTAGAATTTTTAGGGCTACCAAATTCCCACACCTATTAACCAAACTCATTCTTGACAAGCTTTTTCTTTAACAAGTTATTGGCTTACAAGTCTTTCAAAGTTTTTTTTCTTATAAGTCTTTCCACATTTTTTTCCTGATATTTTGCTTTGCTTATGCCAAATTTTTTTTTGGCCATGGTGCAGGTAGAACCAAATAGGTATTTATCAGACTTGTCTTCCTCCAACGAAGGGAGTTTGGGAAGGCTAGAGGAAAGTGAGACATCCAGTAGGTCTACACGGGCTAGATCAACTAGATGTCAGAAGACCAAAAGAAAATTCGACAAACACATGAATTTTTTTCTCCGAGGAGGGGGGTCATGTTCCTATGATGATGAGACAATGGGAGACATCGACGTGCCCTTAAGGTACCAACACCTTATGAAACAATGGGTTCCTAGCGATATTCCTAAAGTAAACACTGATTTTTGTGTGAATGAGAGGATATATAGAATTGCAACGTCCTCATTGCATGGATTGGGCTTGTTTTGCATGGATGGAATAAAGGTTGGATACGGTAGATGTACAAAATTGATGGAGTATGTTGGACCCTATTACAACTCCAGTGATTAGATGCACCTAGTCCAATATACACGAAGTATGCATAGATATGGGTTTTCAGCGAATTATATGCAACTAAAAGACAAAGCTCAAAATAAAGGAGCAACCATGTACATGGACGGAAGGCCAAAAACAACCGATAATATTGTGGGGTTTATAAATAGTACACAACCAGGGTCTACATTAAATCAACCCAACTGCATATTTGAGTCGCATGAAGGAAACCGTGCCTTTGTATGTGCAATTAAATCAATAGCTGCTGGCGAAGAACTGCTTATTGATTACAATTTGAACCGTGTAGATACAAACAATGTTAGTATGGTTGTGGCACAACAAACAATTTATAAGTCCTTTTATTAATTATTTTAACGTCTATATGAATTTTTGTTAGCATATAATTGAAATTATCTACTTAATTTCATGTTTCCTTATGTAACTTTTAGTATGTTTTTGATGCAGGGTTCTCTCAAGGGCACCTCCATCTCCATAGATGTTTGTCGACCCGAGTCAAGGAAGCAGGCATACATCGATATTGCCAATGTAATATTAAATTTTAGGATGGACATACAGATACGTTGTTATGTATTTTCATTAGTATATTAGGTTTGTTTATATAATATTATCGATTTTCCATGCAGAGTGTTTATCAGGGAAGCCAACCGGCTATTGATCATCCGACTACAGCATCAGGGCAATAGCCAAACATGAATGTAATTCTCCATTTCAAATACTTTAAAATCGTAAAAATGTATATCGTGACACATTATGTTTATTTTGTTATGTATTCTTTCATTTTTATGGTTGCATTCATGATGGTAATGTTGTCTACCTTTTTTGCAGATTGACCGGGGAAACTCCCTAGCTGTTGATCAGACGAATGGAGACTCGAGGCAACCATTTAACCTAAATGTAATTCCACATTCTAAATACTTCAAAAATATACACATATAAAACATGTAGCATAGTGTTTATTTTTGTTTTTGTTCTGTATTTGTTAGCTTATACATATTGCGTTCATTGTGATAATGTTCTCTACTTTTTTTTGCAAGTGGTTGATCGAGGTAAATCTCCATATGTTGATCAGACCACTCCCTCGGCTAGGCATCAGGTAATCCTAGATGTAATCCCTAATATAATTATTTGCGCACACTATATTTTCAAATACTAAGCAATTTTTTATATATTCCAATTGCAGTTAGGGGATTCCGTTTATGAAATGACGTCTCAAAACTCTTTATAGAATGAGGTCTCTCGGTTGATGAGAGATAGTGAAATTAGAGAGTCTGCAGACTCGTTGAGTGTGCTACAAAGGACAATGGAAAAACAAAATGAGGAACTGGTTTGTCTGACATTGGCAGTTCCACTAACAGAAGGGCTCAAACAAAGGCTTCAAATGTTGTTACAGCAACGTAAACAACTGGACATAAGTTATCGAATAAAAATGTAAATTCATTTATAAAAATTTTATAATATTTGATTTTATATGCTGTTGAACTTATAATACAATGGGTTTCATTTACAGCGTGCTATGGAGATTATCAGTGGTGGTCAAGGAAATGTTGGTCCCAGTGACCAAACCACTCCACGTACACCACATTCTGCTCCCATATTGTCCACTGAACAATCGGCAACACACTCTGTGACACCGCCGAGGGTAGTGAAGGGTGAAGCCGATGGTGCCCTACCCACAACAGATGCTGGAGAAGAAGGGGTGGATGCAGGGCTAGATAGAGATGTGGAAGCATTTCCTGGATCTTCTCATGTGACTAGCACTGGTTCAATAAAGTGTACATTTTTGGTGAATGAAGAAATACTTCCAATAAAGATAGAGAGGATTCCATTTCATTATAGATTGTTCAATTTATTTTTTATAATTTGTGTCTAATATACCGATAATATTTTCCAATGTTCACTAATGATGGCAATAATGTTTTGCAGGAAATGATATATTTTATAAAAATCTATATGATTTGGCCTTGGAGATCTTCGGGCCCATCATCTGCACAATGTGGAATAAGAAGCCAAAATATTTAAAGGATAATATGACTAATAGCTTGGTTAGTCTATTTGGAAAAGATACCTTTGATACATCGAAGGTACTACAGAAGGCTGGAAAACATCTAAATATTTTCCGAGACCAATATAAGGTTCACCTGGAAACGAACCCTAGGTATAAGCGCCCTCCAATGATTCCATCTATGGAGTGGAAATCCCTGGTGGAATATGGAAAAGAGAAGGGCCTAAGAAAATCAGGAAACATACCACCAGGTGGAACAGGGAGGTATACAATTCATTCCAAAATGTAGTGGTAAGCCTTAATATTACTAGTTTTTATATCAATTTTGGTACATAGACTAATTTATTTAAAAACTTAATTAGGCTCTCGGACACATCTAAGGCCACAAAGGCAAGAATTGAAAAAATTGGCCAACACAAGCTTGGGCCTGGTGGTTACTCCAACTTGGCGACCCGATATGTAAGTATCGCAAAACACGAATCCGCATCCAAATATCATACAGATTTTTTTATTTTTTTTGTTATGACAAAAGGCTTCAAAATTAATGACATCATGCAAATATGAAGGCCGAACAGTTCAAAGAATTTCCCAGTGCGGATTACATGAAGCTTGGTTTCGAACATGGCTTTGACGCCATTGTTGAACGCCGGAGAAGCTTGTTTGTGAATACTACACGATCTTCTGCTGATCCATCTGGTGCCCAGGTATGTGAAAACTATGTAGTTTAATAATAATTTATTAATGCTCATGCAATTTGTTCCTTATAAATAAACTAATGTAAATTATTTATTCCTTTTTGTGCAGGAAAGTAACGATCTCGTTCATGTCGAGGATGAAGTACATGACCAACCAAACGAAGATCATGCTTCTCATCCTGGTAATGAATTTATTAATGTGCTACTATTTTTTATAGAACATTGCAGATGATGAACATTAATTCTAATTCCACACAATGCAACTACAGAGCATGTAGGTGCAGATCATAACACGGAACAGGTTGGGCCAGTACGAGATAATGTTGAACATGTTGATGTGCACATGGCAGGTAAACACACATATTCATAATGTTTTTTTAATGACTTACTCGTATTTATCAAAATATAAATATATTAATGAAAGATTTTGACATTATTGCAGAAATTCATCGCCCCTCGCCTGAAGTTCAACCTTCTGACCAGACTAGTAGGGATACCGATGATCAGATTCCTGAAGATGTGACTCTAACTAAATATTTAAAGAGAAGAAAAGTAAAAAGGAAGTGACTAAACAAATTTTCAGTAATTCTTATTTATAAAAAAAAAATTAATGCTTTTTCCTCTGTTTTATGAATGAATGCTTTACTGAATTGTTTACTGATATTTTTTTTTTGCCATTTACTAAATTAATGTTTTAATGAATGAGTTAATGAATGGTTTTTTCAGCTATTGAATGATTGAATGGTTTAATGAATGTTATAAAGAATGATTTAATGAAAGCATTTTTCAACTATTGAGTGAAATAATTTGCATTGTAGATGCATTGTTATTTGCATTGTGAAATAGTGAAATAAATTGTTATTTGCAAGTATAAGCATTGGGTTTGGGGAGTTGAGAGTGATGTGAGGGGGGGAGGGGCCATAAGAGCTTCCACCTTCATGTGGTTGGTCCTGTTTAGTAGAGAATATTAAATTATTCTTGAAACAGAGAGGAGCTCAATGAATGGTAAGGAAGAATACATTAAAAAACATCTATTTCTATATTTTTACTGTGTAATTTTCACTATTGCTATTTGACTCCTCCATTGGAACTTGTTGCAGATAGTGTTGAGAAACATTTCCATAGTTAAGAGGAAAGAAATGGAGTTTTTATTAGATCGATGGCCGTATATACATAGTATTTTTGGTTATCCATGTTTTATCAGGTGATATATTCTTACTAATTATAATTTTTTGCTTACATAATTTATGTTAGATCATTATATTTTAAATTCCTTGATTAAATTAAGCAATTGAGTGTCATTTAATGTTGCTTGAGGATTTTAAAGAACTCAGTTACTTGAATTGAATTAGTAAATGATAGATGTTATATAACATGTTTATATAAATGGTTGGGCATGATAGCTTTGGAGATAGATTGTTTGAATACTTGGTCAATTGTAGCAGGATGCATTTATTTTTGCAACACAGTCATGTCTTCATTTTATGTTTTCAAGATTCTTTTGAACAAATAATGGCTTGTTTCTACATCATAAGTCCACATTCAATGTTTTCAAGATGCTTTTGAACAAAGAATGGCTTGTCTCTACATCATAAGTCCACATTCAATAGCCTTTGCAGCAAGAGTTTTTATATACCAAAAAACTAATATTCATTCTTTACTTGTTTATGGATTTTGCAATCCTGTAGATGCAAGATGTGGACAATGGTACACTGTTAAAGTGGACTCTTCAAAGGTTACCTTGGAAAATAGAGTAGATCTTCTTCAACGAGCTGAAGTTCGTGTGTGTGCTTTTGATATAGAGACAACCAAGCTTCCTTTCAAGTTCCCTAATGCTGAATATGACATGATAATGATGATTTCACACATGGTGGATGGGCAAGGCTATCTTATTAAAAATCAAGAGGTAAAAACTCTTGCCATTGTTTTATGCCCATTGATCAGCCTATCCTTTGAATTGGGATTTATTTCAGCTATGTTTTGGGATTTTTATTGTTTGTAGATTGATGTTGCATTGAATGTTATGAACATCATTTCTCTTCTTTAGTTTTCCAATTCCTTTTCGTTTGTTTATTGAGTGTGTAGGGGTGGGGCATTGAAGACTTGGAGTACACTCCAAAACCAGAATTTGAAGGAAATTTCAAAGTAGTAAATGTGCCAAATGAGGTATATCTGCCATTTACTGTTTACCCTAAGACTATAATTCTAAAAAAAAGTATTGATCCCTTGGAAGTTTGCTAGACTATTCTATTGTACTATTCTATTGGTTGTTTGGAATTTGCAAGAGTGAAGTTAAATATCTACTGTACATTATTAATAATGATTTAAGGTAACATACTCTGTTGTTTCTTTGTCTCTTTGCTATATGAAGTGGTTATGTATTTGTAGGATTCAATCTTATTCTATATCCCTTCCTTGAGAAAATCTAGACTATTCTAAAAGTATTGAATGCCTCTTGGCCAGCAAGTTTATTTCTGTTATTTTTTTATCTTAGTTGTTTCCTTTGGTCCCCTCTGTTTAGAGACTCTATAGGTTTAGTGTCCTCCATCATCACTTATTAAGATTGGGGATGTAAAGCACTCTTTGCATGAGAGATATTTATTATACAGAGAGAAACTTATGAATATACTTATACAATTAGCACAATGCATATGAAGGATAAACACAATTATTTAGACCCATTTCATCTTAATCATGTTATAAAATACCACCCTTTAGAACTTTAGTCAACTCAAAATGGAGGTTAGGGACACAGACAGTGTATGGGGACTGCTTCATTCCACTTTCCAACTAATAGTCTCACCCAGAGAAGCACTGCATTGTGTTCAACTAGGAAAACTTCATTGCAAGCAACCTTTCTCCGACTCTCTCGAAAGCCAAGTCACATAGGCCATTTCTAAGTAGGTAAGTTAGAACATGCGGGCATGGGATTACGTGACCTTTGTACATGTGGTTCACACTATCGTGAAGTTGTGTTCTAATCACCTACCCTTAGCACATGTAATGTCTTCAGTTAAGGAACATTCTCTTAAAGTGTTCATGGATTGGTTAGATTGGACTTTGTCTTGTTAAGTGGTCCACTTGTAGACTTAGTACATGGTTTTCTTGTAATTACTCTCTTCCTTATTCCATAAATAGAAAGGAGGGTGCTTCTCTTGAGGATATTGGGTTAGCTATTTTGTGAAAAGTAAAGTTAAGACTAAAGTAGTTGCGATAACTATATGTGCAAGGATGAAATATATACTTGACATAGAATCCTCTAGTTTGCTACCAGGATTCCTTCACTAGTCAAATTCTAGGCTGAAACCATGTGGCCGTAAGTGAAATATTTGGATTTTTTTTTTTTAAATCCATCAACAGGCGTCGCTTTTTTGATGTTCTTCTGACACTCCGGTCAACCCATCCGACGGTCATGCCATGACTCCAACGCTTCCTCCCGTCGGACAACCGATGACTCAATTGTCGGACTGCGTTGGAAGGCTGACTCTTCTAGTGTCAGAGTGCGTCGGAGTACCGAAACGGTTGGAATTAAAAACCGGCGACACCACCATTTCTCAGACACTTTTGTCCATCGGACGACTGACGCTTTAGGGGTCGGAGGACGTCGTATTTCCGACGGTTTATGCAGTTTTGGTTGGCACTTCGGAAGGAATAACAGATGAATATGTGACACAATGGTCTGTCGGAGCTTCGACCCTTATTAGTCGTCGGTCGGAGATCTGAAGTTACTCCACCGACGGCAAAAAAAAAGTGTATGTGTCGAATACCCCTGGTTAGTGTCGAATTTCAGACATGGTAGCCGTCGGATTTTGGCCTCAAATTCTGTAGTGCTGGAATAATTTACAAGCTTCAATATTGCATAGGTATACAGAGAATTGAATTCTGAAGCAGTTAGACTATCCAAAATAGACCTTCTTTTTGAGACAGGCAAGATAGAAGCAGAGTTTTTTGCAGGCAATCAAATGTAACAGACAGGAAAGACAAGAAAACATGCTACAGGATGATGAAAATCAGTGAGCTTTTTGTAATATGATGTAATTTTGTAAATATGTATACTAAGGAAAGATTTTGATGTAGAAAAGACTCTGTTTCTTCTTTAATGAAAGTTCCTCTGGAACACTTTAAAAAGCCATCCTTTATTTAGAATGGTGGATATTTTCCTATTGGAATATATATATATATATATTGGGTATTTAAAATGAACTCATTTGAATTACAATTCACCCAAATGTTGGATGAACATGATTTTATGGTTGACTCTAGTGTTAACCTAGGGCCATTGAAAGAGGTACATTTGCATAAATATCTATAAATTTATATGTTCTCATTATTGTCATGACACCTTTTTCTAAGATTGA
>LPNX010281785.1:212649-225677 GCA_001517045.1 Pseudotsuga menziesii
AAAATTGACATTTTTTTTAAAATTTAATTGAAGTTACATTTAAATTACATGTTTCAAATGTTTGAGTTTAATGATTGACATGTTAAATTTTAATTGATTTTATACGTATGTACATGAAAATTTTAAGTAATGAAATTAAAGTTATAGGTGGGTAAATGTATTTTACAACCTTCCATGGCTTTGGATGTGGTGACCTCTTTGGGTGTTGGGATCACTGAGGTATATTTATTCATTTTTATTATTTTAAATTCCAATTGTATTTTTATTAAAGTTTATTTACAGTATAAAATTAATAAATTGATGCTTAATTATATGTTGCATGTGTTATAGGTTAATCACCAGGATAATGTGGATAGTGATATACATACAATAGATATTACATAGTTATATATGTTTTTATACTTGTGAACTTGTTAATTTGGCATTTTCCATGTTAAAACTTTAAACTTATCATTTTAACTTATATATTTTAAACTTATATATATATATATATATATATATATATATATATTCCAATAGGAAAATATCTGCCACTCTAAATAAAGAGTGACCATAAATTGTTTCAGAGGAACTTTCATTACATAAGAACCAAAATCCTCTCATCACAAAAATTCCCATAATTTTTCTTGTGGGTTGTCCAAGAAGACAAGTTCTATATCCAGGCTATGCCTTTCAAATCTTGGCAAAAAAATATTGAGTCTCATATGTTTAGTGCTATGATCCTATGTCCTTTATACATCTTCATTGGCATAGTTTTAAAACTTTAGTAATTGAGTTCAAATTCTTGAAATTTCCTCTGTCTCCAGTTTACCTGGATCCAGTAGTAGAGCTAGCTTGGATAGTCCATTTTCTTCCATATCCAGCTCTTTGTAAATGTGAGATATTTTGAAAACTGTGAAGAATTCCAATATCATTTTGATAGTGTTCAATAGTTTTTGTAAATGTGGAGCATTAATTTGAATCTTCCTGTTCACCCAATCAACCACCATTTTGGAATCCCAAAAAACTTGCAATTGAGATATATTGTTGTTTATGGCCAAATTCAAAACCAAGTGCATTGCTGCAAGTTATTCCTTATTATTGGTGCAATTTCTTGGAGCAAACCTTGCTTGGATCTTATGATTGTCTGAGAGGTAAAACACTCCCCCTGATCCTCCCAGTGGAGGGTCCCCTTGACTCGCACCATCGAAAAAGGCCCAAGGAATATCTTTGTTTATCTCTGGAGGAACCAAAACTCTGATTTTTGGCTCTTTTTCTTGGGATATATGTTCCCTAACCAACTGTATCACAAGAGCTGATGTTACTTCAGGAAAAATCAATTTATTATTGAAAATGACAGTGTTTCTATCCCACCAAATTCGATAAGAGAAAAGGGATGGGAAAGCATTGTATAGACATACCAATCTTTCTATCCATGATGCTTTTTATTTGTGTTCAAGAGAGATCCCTGATGTTACTTGATACTTTAATTCAGTGCACGCTACCTTCCACACAAATTATGCATAAGAACAGAAATTAAACAAATGAGCAACAGTTTCCTCATCTGAATAACAAAGTGCACATCGATTTGGACCAATCCATCTTATTTTCTGCAAGTTATCCCAAGTTAAGAGCTTGTTATTGAGAGTCAACCACAAGGTTAATTTGGCCTCTAAGGGCCTTCATATTTCCATAATTGCTTCCACCAATCCACCTTCTCTCCCTGATGGTGTTCCCATGCCCAAGTCTTGTAGCCTAGTTTGACTATGAAACCCCCATTAACTGGATTTTTGGTCCAAACCAATTTATCTTCTTTCTCCTCCTCCAAATGAATAAAACTAGATTTGAGAAATGAAACATATTTCTCCCATTACTCCTTAATTCCTTCCTCTAGACCTAAGTCCTATGAATTCTTCAGAGAGTTTCCATTTGTAATGACAGAGAGCAAGCTTGGTTTAGGGTGAATATCCATAAGCTTCTTAGTTTTGATACTAGGCCTTCTAAAAGTTTAAAACTCTCCCCTGATCCTGACCATGGATCTTCTCCTAGCCTTACTTCTCTTCCATTTCCAACCAACCATGACAATCATTTCCCTACTTGAGAGAAGGATAAAACCAGTGCTTTCCATCCTATAGACCCATTCTTGAAGGATTTTTCTCGTTTCCTTATCCATTGTTAAATGGACCCATTTGGACAATATTTGGAGATTAATAGCTTCCCCCATAAGTAGTCAGGATTCTTGATTATGCCATAATGTTTTGGCAGCCAATGATTGACAGAAAAGAAAGGGGTTCTTAATGCCCCACCCCCCTAAATATTTTGTACTGGCTAGAAATTGCCATCTAGCTAGAGGAATTTGTTTTGAATGTCTATTGGCAAACCACATGAAGGAGAAGAAATTTTTCCTTAATTTCTATAAAATTCCCTTCAGGATGTAAGAATTGTGGCCCAATATACTTATATGCTTTGAAGGACTGGCTTGAGCAAAACGAACCTTCCTCCCTTGGATAAGAAATTATAAGTCCAGCACCCAACTCTACCTTCAATTTTATTGTATATCCACATCCAGTGTTTAAAGGAGTAAGCATTAGGCCTGAGTACAAACCCTAGGTAATTGAACCCTTCATCCGTTGATTTTATAATGTAAGGAAATTCATCCCTAAGCCTATCTCTTACCTCCTCTGGAAAACCATCTTCGGAGAGAATGGACTTTTCCAATATGCATTCCTGTAGCTTTCTTGTATAAGTCCAGAATATGCTATGCTTTCTTTAGGTTTCCCCATATACCCTCTCCCATCATTACCACATCACCCACAAACAAGATGTGAGATAGTTCTTCTGAATTAGTTACCAATATTCCTTTATAAGAGCATTCCCTTTATGCTTTATTTATAATTCTTCTCAGGGAATCTTCTATTAATAAAAAAAGGAAAGGGGAAAGAGGGAACCATTTTCTAAGGCCTCTTGTAGCCTTGAAAAAATTTGAGGGTGACCCATTAATCAGTACTGCAAAGGAAGCTCACTGAACAAATCCCATTATCCAATTGACTATCTCCAAATCTATCCAAATCTGAATCATTACTAGCCTTAGAAATGTCTAGTTTACCCTATCATAGGATTTGGAGAGATCTAGTTTTAAGGCAAATGTTGAGCTTTTAGACCGCTTAACGGTATGAATTTCTTCCTATGCAAGGGACACCGCATCATGAATTTGACAGTTGAATAGGAATTCGAACTACTCCTTTGTTATGATATCGCTCAGAATTGGCTTCATCCTTTGGGATATAATCTTTGTAATGATTTTATAAACCAAATTGTAGCATGAGATTGGCCTAGATTATTCAAAGGAGGAAGGGTTTTGTTTCTTAGGGATGAGAGACAAGAATGTGGAATTTAAGGCTCCCAATACCTTCCCCACCCTTTGTGACTCTTGCACAGCCTTTAGTAAGTCTTATTTCACTAGGTCAAAAAACCCTTGAAAATATTCAATGGTGAGCCCATCCGGACTGGGCTCTTACCTTTCTTAAAGTAGTACACAATTTTCTCCAGCTCCTCCTCTGTGACCTCTTCCTTTAGGAAATTGTTCATTTCTTCATTTATCATTCTTGGAAACAAATTAATGACCTTAAGGATTTCTTGGATATTACAAGCTTCTGATTCCTTGAATAGGTTTTTGAAAAACCTCTCCCCCACCTTCGTTTTTTCTTTAAAGGAGCTAACCATTAACCCATTCATGTCCTTTATTGTTGAAATCATGTTCTGATTCTTTCTAAGGTTAGCGAAATTGTAAAAAAACTTAGTATTGTTGTCTCCTTCTTTTATCCAAATAGCTCTGCTTTTTAGCCTTAGTAGCTCCTCCTCCCTAGCCAACAGTTCTTCTCTTTTTAATTCCTTTTCCTTGACCTCCTTTAATTATTCCTCTGTAAATATTCCATAGTTATTCTACTCGTAAATCTCTTTTAAGGATTTTTCTACTTCCTTGAGTTGTTTCTGTTGATTGGCCATGTAAACCCTAGCCCAAGGTTTTGTCACATTCTTAACTTTTTGTAAATTTTTTGAAACTTGTTTCATGAAGGTGATATTAGGGCTTACCTCTAGTGGGCTCCATGTTTCTCCTATTATCTTTCGGTAGTCTTCCTCCAACAACCAAGCAGGTTTAAATTTGAACGGGGTCGTCGGTTTCGTTTCTGGGTTTTAAAATTGTAGGAGAACTGGGAGATGGTTTGACATACCTCCTACTTCGACCCATGTTCTAATTATCAACGACCCTGAAAGCAAATTTTCTGAAAGAAAAGATATATCTATCCTTTTAGAGGATGTTGAGCCTATGGAAAACTCTGCTCTGGTGGGAAAAATTCGTGGGCGAAACTCTAGCTCGTAGGATATGGAAATTTGGGTCAAGAAGAATTGGTCAAGTGCTCTCAACTATTAACTGGAAATGGATTCCCTTACAAAGGGGTGCTTTGGATTTAGATTCAACTGCGCAAGTGCTATTGAAAAAATTCTTGCAAAAAAGTGGAGCTATGGAGTTGTTCCTATTTTGTTAAAAAAAATGGACTCCTCTCTTTGATGTGGATAGTGAGAGACTAGACACTATGCCGATGTGGGTGCATCTTTCGGGACTCCCATGGGAATTTTGGAACCTGAACTCACTTCGCTATTTAGGGAGTGCTCTTGGAGTCTTTATGGAGGTCGATATTTATTTTTTGAAGACAAGAAGGAAAATTGTAGCACAAATACTTGTCTCTTTAAACATTCGAACAGATCTCTGAGAACACATTAATATTATCCATGGTAACTCTGTTAGGAAGCAAATTATGGACTATGAAGGGATCCCCTTCATATGTCATTGTTTCCATGGAACATGACATATAGAAAAAAATTGTCACCTGGGGTTTTCAAAAGCCCCAAAACAAAAATGATGGCTCCCAAGGGAGGCTGCAGCTCCATGCATTGAACATATCCCTCAAGGGATGCATGAAGAAGATCCTCCTCTCCAGGATATTGATCAACAACAATTTGGAAACTTCAACACAGGTTTCTCTGTCACTTTCATTTTAAACATATTAATTCTCTTTTTTGTTTGTATTCCCATGGTTGAAATTCTCCAAGTATCCTCGAAAGGATTTTGGAAATGAGACTAAAATAACCATAACTCGATAACTGATGCTTGGATGGAAAAACCATTAGTATTATTGGAATAGTGAAATTGGAGTACCACTAGGGACATAATTCTACCATGAGTCCATTGATTGACCATTTTCTATTTCGATGATTTTTCAAAGTAGGTTCTTCTCAGTAACATGCAATGCAATTTCTGCATTAGAGAGTAAATTTTTTAAACCTTTTGTCAAATAAGAGTGTAGGAATTTTTGTCATATTTTCATTGCCCAAACATACTTGTAGGAGGTTACGACACTCATTTCATTGCTGAGTTTTGTTTTTATTCCCTGTATGAAGTTCATCAAGAGTTCCTTAATGAATTTGGAAAGCGAGTTGAAAATCACCATAACTTGATAACCAAGTCTCGGTTGGACAAGCCATTAGTTCCATTTGAATTGTGACATTATATTACCACTAGGGATGCCACTCTATCATGATTCCATGGATCGATCATTGTTAATTTAGACAATTTTTCAACAATGTTTTGCTCACTAACATGTAATGCAATTTTTGCATTAGAGGGTAAATTTTTTAAAACTATGCCAAATGAGGGTGTGGGAATCATGTTGATATTGTCCTCACCCAAACACACTTGTAGGATGTTATGACACTCGATTTCATTGTTCGGTTTGGTTTTTATGCCCCTAGTTGAAATTCACCAACTGTCCCCTAATGACTTTGGGAAGCAAGTTGAAAATCATCATAATTCGATAACCAAGTATCAAATGGACAAACCATCAATTTCATTGGAATTGTAACATCATATCTGGTCTAGGAGAACAACTCTACCATGATTCCATAGACCAATCATTTTATATTTCGACAATTTTCACATCTAGATTTTTCTTATTAACATAGAATGCAATGTTTATATTAGAGGGTCAATTTTTGAAAAATGATCAAAATGAGGGCGTGGGAGTCATGGTAATATTGGCCTTGATAAAAAATACTTCTAGTAGGTTACACCACTCAATTTCATTGCTCAGTTTGGTTTTGATGCCCCCAGTTGAAATTCACTAACTATCCATGAAGGAGTTTGGGAAGTGAATTGAAACTTACCATAATTTAATGAAACCAAGGATCATATGGAAAAATGTAATTTCAGTTGGAATCGTGACATAGGAGTACTGTGATGGACACCACTCTACCTTGAGTCCATGGATTAACCATTTTCTATTTTGACAATTTTTGCAACTAGGGTTTTTCTTAGTAATAAGCAATGCAATTTTTGCATTAGAGAGTAAAAATTTGAAACCTGTGCGAACCAAAAATTTGGGAATCATGGACATATCATCCTTTCCCAAATACACTTAAATGAAGCTATGACACTCAATTCCATTGCTTACTTATGTTTTTATGCTTTGGGTTGAAATTCACCAAGTGTGTTTGAATTGATTTTGGAAGTGATTTGAAACTCATAATAATTTAATAATTGAGGCTCCAATATACAAACCATCAATTTCGTTGGAATCAAGACATTGGAATACCACTAGGGACACCACTCTACCATGAGTCCATGGATCGATCATAATCTATTTCGACAATTTTCAGAACTAGGTTTTACTGAGTAACATGGAATGCAATTTTTCTATTAGAGGGTATATTTTTTATAACTATGTCAAAATAGACTCTTGGAATTATGTTCATATTCACATTTTCAAAACACACTTTCAAGAGGTTGCAACACTTGGTTCCATTTCTTAGTTTTTTTTTTATACCCAAGTTGGTTGAAATTCTCCAAGTATCCTTGAATGGCTTTGGGAGGTGAGTTGACAATTAACATAACTCAATAACTAATGCTTAGATGGAATAGCTATTAGTTCCATTGGAATATTGACATTCGAGTACTACTAGGGACACCACTCTACGATGAATCCATGGACTGACTATTGTTTATTTCAATTATTTCTAGAAGTAGGTTTCACTTAGTAACATGCAATACAATTTTTGCATTAGATGGTAATTTTTTGAATATTATGCAAAACAAGGGTGTGGGAATCATGTTCATCCCATCCTTTCCTAAACATACTTATAGTAAGTTACAACACTCAATTCTATTGTCCATTTTTGTTTTCATGCCCTAATTGATAATTGTCAAGTGTCTCTAAATGGACTTGGAAAATGAGTTGAAAATTTACATAACTTGATAATTGTTGAGCCGCAAAAATACCACATTTTATTCACCTTTTATATACCATTTGTCACCTTATTCCTATCTTATCCTTCCATAAAACCATTAATATTCACTACTTTCATAATAAATATGGGTTTATATTACCATTTTCCAAATCATTTATTTTTAAGTATTTTGAGTGAATTTGTGGTTAATTATTGAGAAAAATAGCATATTTTCATTATACTTTAAAGTTGGATGAGTTTGGTGATGCTTACAGGTGTATTTGAAGACTTTAACAAGCTCAAAAGTGACCACCTAGCCTTAGATTCGAATTTCTTCTAGATGTGAGCTAACTTCAAGGAGAAGATCATGGAAATCTTGAGAGAATATCTCATCCAATATTTGTTGGAGAATTTGAAGGGATGAGTTGTATATTTGTTGAGGATTTTGAGGGATAAGTTGAGAGAATAGTGGATTTGTAATTATGATCAGTTATCTTGAATTCATGTATAAATAGGAGGGCTCTCTCCTCACTTTGGTTATAGATCTCTCTAGTGATTTGGAAGCAGAGAATAGTTTAGAGTTGGTCATAGAATGGATTTCTGATTGTAATGGAGATTATGCTTTGATGCAAATCCTGTACTCTTCCATGTTAATATAGATTTTCAGCACTTTCTTTCTTATGAGTTGTTCATTTCGATTTTTGTTATGTTTTGATTATGAATTGTTAGTATAGATTTACCGTGAGCTCACAATTTAATGTTGATTTCTTTATACCAGTTTGTTTCATGCAATTTCACTCTTTCTTTATCAAGTTAACTTATGCAATTTCATGTTTTCCGCAATTAGATTTACTTTCATGCATTAGATTCAATTTTAGCTGTAGAATAAGTTCAACAACACTCTTCCTCTACATATATTTTGTCTGTACCTCACAAGTTTATTCTCTCTCTGGGATGACAATTGAATCATTGGATTTATGTTATAATTTGTTTAATATTTTCCTCAAAATTTTGGCGTCATTGTCGGGGAGGTGCTAAAAGGGATCAGAGTTTAGATAGATAGATAGATTATTATTTTTTACATAGAAAGGGGGAGGGGAAACAGTAAGACACAATGACGACTTCACTACGGAATTTCTGGGATTTCCATGGTGTAACAGCTAGAAGCATCCACTCTAGTGGGGTGTCCCAAAGCCTTGTTGTTCCTTTGTTTTTTTGTTTTTCTTTTGTATCTGGAGTAATCGACAACTAGCCGGTTTCGTACTCGCGTGACACAGAGTTGATTCTGACCGCTACCAATTGATCTACACCTTAGGGGGCCTTGTTGTTCCTTTGTTATTTCTGTAAGAGTGTTCTTTTATTTTCTGCAAATGCGAGTTTGTTTTTATGCAAGTTTTCTTTTCTAGTTTTGTAGTGTAAAGTTTGGTTTGTTTTCATTTTCGGGTGCCTTTATTTCATACTAACTTGCTTCTAACTTTGTATCTGTTCATTTTTTTTGTTTTGTACATTTTTGTGTGCACTTTTTATTTTTGTTTTTGCACTCATTTTGTGCTACTGTTTTTGTGTGTGTCGTGTACTCGTTTTTTTCTAGTACTTGATTTGATTCCAGTAAAATGATTTTAGGATGAGCATAATCTTAGAGCAGCTAACTCAGATCCTCGCAAAATCCAAGATCTCCTCTTCTCAAGAAGAGGAGATCTTGATAGCAACTAAAGATGTAATTAATCCTCCTGAAGCAAACAAGGAAGAATCGGTGTTTGAAGAATCATGCATATTAGATGAAAAACACATGTTCGAACTGGAGATTGAAGAGGATGAAGAAGGGATATCGGGTGAGCATCATGCAAATGGAAGCTGCATCAAAAAACAGTTCCAAGTAAGTACTAGGTTAGATTGATTTTTTTTTCATTTTTATTTTATTAATTCATATTTTCAACATTCATTTTTTTTATTATTGTATATTTTAGGTTTAGTTTTTCAAAATTAAAAGATAATTTTGGTTTACTTCTTTTAGATGTATACTTCCACTGGAAATTTCACTACACCTAAATGATTGTAAATTTCAATTAGAATAGAGTAAGTAGTTTTTAGTTTCATTTTCAATTTAAAAATTAGCATGCTTTAATTTGCTCTAATGTTTTTATTTGTTAAAAAATTTATTTTTGTCTTAATTACTATTCTGTTTTTAATTTTATTATATTAGGAATTAAAAATTAATTTTTAAATCTAAAATATTTATAAAAAAGCAATGGAGGTTTTGTTCTTTTTTAATTTTCATTTCTTTTAATCCTAGGAAAAAAAATAAATTAAGAGTAAGTTTCTTTTAATGAACAATTAGAAAATAAAATAAATAAATTAATAAACAAATAATATATATATACACTATTTTTTTATTTTCTCTATTCTCTTTTTATGCTTCTTTTATTATTCTAGTTTTAAAAAAAAATAGTTTAAAAATAAAAAATCTTATGTTTCTTTATTAATTTTAATTTTGATAATATATGTATTAACAAAACCTGCAATTATAAAACATTAAAATATAAATATAAAATAAACAATGAAACTTTAAACATTATAATATATATATAATAACAATACCATTTTTTAAAACATTAATATTCATAAAAAGAAAAAATACTATATATAGATATATAGATATATAGATATAAACTAAATAAAATAGAGCATTTCGCTCTCCATCTGAAACCTGCAAACAAGAGTCTTTCAGCTCGTAAAGTGAACCTGCAAATAATCCTCCATGCACAACCTGCAAACAGTCCTCTATACAAAACCTGCAAACATAATTTTTAAACGATAGAATCGATTTGCAAATAAGAACCTCTGGTTCATTAGTAAGAATGCCTGTATGGATCTGAAGCATGCTAGATGATAAACAAAGCCATTCCTAATTTGCCTTTTTCTATTATGGATTGATGATGAAACCGTCCTGCGCATAAAAGAAGAAAAAGAGATATCATGCCTGATTTTCTCCTGTCTTCTCGTAGTGATTTGCTTATGAAATCCTAACGACTGCCTTATTTGTTATCAACACAAACGGATAACAACCAGTTGTAGATATGGTGCCATTGATTCTAACGGCTATATGGCACTCGTTACTCTGATTTGGATGCAATGACTCCCCACATGTCAGACTTATTATTTCACAACTATCTTCTCTGTGATTTGATACCTCTAGCAACAGATTCACGCTGGTCTCGTAGGATGATGGTTTTGCTCCCAACTGAATCTGCCATGTGTATCCACAAATTTAATGATATATCTCTCCATTTCCTCTTCCCATAGTCGATCTATGCATCATAAATCATAAATGCAACAATAGGGGGAAATCCAAATCCCATAGAATATGGCTAGTCTTACACGTAATTCATGGGAGGTCGCTGCCTTCACGGGAGTTAGTTTTTTCGGCTATCCACCCCGCATAAATGAAGGTGAATCTATGTATATGACACAGATTGGTGGATCTGTGGCTTCCTGGTAGGAAATCTTACCGGTGGGGAGGAGCTTTGGCTAGTTTCGTTCACCAACACTAGAAGGTCCAAGTCATATCCAATTTCAGCCTTCCGTCTCGCTCAGGACTGGGAAGGAGAAAAGTGGACGTTGGTCTCCCAGTATTTTGTAGGAAATACAATCAAGTGTTAGACAAGTAACTGTTGGCAGCTCAGAAGAAGAAATTCCAGGTGTAGATCAGACCACGGTTATTATCAGATTTTTATAAGAATAAGTGCATCTTTGATGTGCATCTATGGCGGAAACAGTCCTGGATTCTCTCCAATTTTTGGTGATCTAGTTGCATGATGTATAATCCACCTTATTGTGAATTTATCCATTTGATATCACCAAAGCTTCAACGTTCCATATTCCATCAAAAACATGCCTTTCCCGGAAGCGATATCATCTTTGTGTGTTGAACGGATTCCTTTGCTATGCAAAACTGGTATAATCTCAATGTTTTCCTCTTTATTTGTTGGTGATTTGTTTTTTACCGTCCTTCTGCATAGTAATTAATTACAAGAATCAATGACTAACAGCAATGCGTTTGGCATGGCTACCTTCCTTCTCCAATCTAGTTAGACTAAGATTTGACAAAACTGTATTTTGTAATGCCCGAGTATCTTTTCCAATCAAGATACATTGTTCTTTAAATCCGCAATCTCCTCAAGTGATCTAGCATTCAAGCGATCTTGGTGAAGATTCTATATAATTATGTTAGCAACTATCTAGTGAAGACAAACAAAATAAATTCGTTTATGTTTGATTCGTTGAGTTTATCCTTCCCTCCTTTATCGCTTTTAATAATGAGTTGGAAAGATGGCTTCTCTTATGATCTATCATCCACGAATCCTTTTTGTTTTAACTGTTTGAAACCTGCAAGCAAAAATCTTCATTACATAATAATAAAAATGTAAAGCAAGAATGAAGTGTATAAAAATATTCTGAAATAGAATTTTGATGGCGCGCTATTCATTAATTTTTGTTTATATCAATCATCGTGTTTTCTTGAAGAGTGCAATCATTATAAATAATCTATTTCACAAAAATGGCAATCATTTATTTTAATACATGATTGCCATGCGGCAGTCTCAATGAGAACAGTTCAATCTAATATAAAAGGAAACTTCACTTCAATGATAACATAGTATTTTAAAATCCCAAAATAATATTCATTTTTTTTTACTTTTAAATTTGGAGAATTTATTCATATAAATAACTTTCATCAAATGCAAACCCAAAAAAAATGGTATAGTGTATGTAGTATAAGGTAACTATAAATCCTTTTAAATTTGAAGAAATAAAATAAATCAGGTTATATTAATTAGTATTTTAAAATATAAAATTATAATTAATTAACCAAATTCATTAAATTTATAAAGAAAATAGGAAATAAAGTTTTAGCTTTATCAAAAGATAATTTTCATCATATAGAGTGTAAGAAAGGTTCTTAGTAGAAGTTATTAGTGAGGACTAATTTTTTTTTTTTTAATAAGATATATATATGTCCTAACCAAGAAACTTCTTTTATAATTAAAATTATTTTGAAATACTCTTCTTTTAAATTATTAATAAAATATATTACCTTTAAAAGAAAGCATGTGTTATCAAGTAGCCACGAAGCAAAAATAGCCAGACGACAAAGATCACCAAATCCTTATATAATGAAAGCCAAGCCAAAGAATGATCAATGTGAAAATCAAAGAATTAACAAAGAAAAGCCATAAACTCACTTACCAAATAAAACAAAAGAAAATCAAAAACTAAGTATTTATAAAAATTCATATGGGGTTCCCTTTGATTTTGCGAAAAATCAAGGGGATTTGTTGGGGTGCCAACATGGCCCTACCCCTCTACCCTTCCTGAAGTTAAGAATCTAGTCGTTGTATACGTTATAAAACCAGTCCATTCATCAGAGATCGAATGGTGTTCAAAATCCGTTCATTGTTTTGTGATTTCCAGGAGTCAAGTCTCGTAGTTAACCTTTCTGGCGGAATGTTGCCTTAAAAGCTTGCATGTTTGTTAGTTGTGGTGTGCAAATAATGTTGATAATTGATTGACTTAAAAATAAATATAAAATATTACGAGACTTGTGACATGTTTAAGGTTAAAAATTACATTTTTAAGATAAGTGAAGTTGAAATTTTAAAAAATTATACATTATTATATATATACCTTTTGTATTTTGTAATATGAAATAAAACTAAGAAAATATAAAATAATAATAATAATACTAATATATATATATATATATATAT